>VRYO01000406.1:3370834-3406201 GCA_009812075.1 Sialia sialis
GCTGGATTCTTCAATGAAAAAGGTGCGGCTTATATTCGTGAAATTACTGTAGTTATTTTCAACTCCTAATTACATCTATTTCTCAGTCTTCCAGCTCTTCCAAGACAATGCTAGAGTCCTTTCCACTTTGAGATGCTTCTCAGCATTACATCATTCTGGGATTTCACCAGTGTGTTCCTACCTATTATGGCTGAATTGTTAATGAGAATGTGTAATATGGTTGCCAAAATGCATTCTCCCTTATTGGTATTCTTGTCTTTATTATAAACTATTTTTCACAGGTATTATAATATTTTTACTACTATCAATTTTCTCTAGTTTAATAATTTCACTTAATGTCTCTGCAAGATGCTTTAATTAAGTCCAGATAAATGAGACCTATAGCATTTCCTGCATTTAAAAATCAGATTCATTATCAAAAGTGGTGATAGTTGGAAGCAGTCTACACCATATACTAGTACATTTCCTTTTTCATTTAGCATATATTTTAATTGTTTTTTGCCCTTCATAATTTGTTTCAGTCTCTTCTGTCTTTGCACACAGACTAAAGGGGTGAAACATCTTTTCAATTATTAATTTTAAAAGTCTGTATTTGTTGGTTTCCATCTACTATCACAAACTCAGAAGACATAAAATATTTGCTAC
Source organism: Sialia sialis (assembly GCA_009812075.1). Lineage (NCBI taxonomy): Eukaryota > Metazoa > Chordata > Aves > Passeriformes > Turdidae > Sialia > Sialia sialis. The sequence continues at coordinate 3,371,480 of VRYO01000406.1, forward strand.
TGGATGTATAATTTAGGTTATTAATTTCTAAGCAATTACCTGGTCAGTCTAATTTTAACTGCATTTTCTAATACGCTGTTTGAATAATTTCCATGTCCGTGAAGTTTTCATGTCCCTTTATTTTCCTCTTTTTGCTGTCTAATGGTCTTGTGTAGCTGTAGCCTTGTCTGTTTTTCCATACACTTAAACTAGCCACAAAGTCAAATGTCTTTGTTCTTGTCACCTTTCCTCTAAGCCTCACACTTGTCTTATCAGTCACACCAGGCCTGATTCCTAAAGGTCAGATATGCCACATATTAAGAGAATTATCCATCTGTCAGGAAGGGTCCTGTGCCTATGAATACCTTCTCTGGGATTGGATATCTGAAATCTTTCTCCTGGAGCAGCTCTTGAGCTTCATGTTGATCTTCAGCGTCTTGTCCCATTTCATCCTCCTTCTCTAGGGAGGAGTTGTAACTACTCTTGTTAGAAGCTGTTTACAATGAGTATGATTCTTGTAATACAAATGTGTCACTAAGTGGAAGGGATTGGGGCTTTACATTTTTTATTTCCTGTGAAATAGGTAGTCTGGGAGTATAGGAGTACTTTCCTGAGAGATTTTATACTCGGAAAAGAAAGATTGCTACTGAATGGATTTCTTTCACATGCTTTTCTAAGTATGCCTGAGTATATGAAGTACCAGCAGCTGTAATAGTCAAGAGATAGCTTTTTAATTTGAGTCTGACAGACACACAGGAATGGAAAGATTTTCATTTTCCTAGTATAATAATTGATAGATGTAACCATGCCTCAGTGATAGCGAAAACCCACAGTATTTAGTCAAGTTTTCCAAAAGTTATTTATTTATAATAAATGGATAATTTAGTAGGGAAATAGTTGAAATCAGTGTTTTTCTTGGTTTTAGAACTGCATGGTCTGTGATGTATTAAAAACCTGGAGGACAACTTGCATTAAAACAATAGAATCTTGTGTAGGTTAGATAAATTATAACAACTTATTCAACAAAGTGAGGAGAACCTTGAAATTAGCAGTCTTGCATACTAAAGACTGAGCATTGCTTATTTTCTCTGGACAAAAAATACAGCCCATAGTACTTGTGATAGGAAAGTTATCTTCAGCCTAGTTATGTTTTACGTTGTCTTAAGGAGGAAGGAATGGTCTTATATACCTTCTTGTTCCTTATGACAGTAGGAAGATCCTGTCTGACAAAATTTAAGTAGCTCCCTAGGTCTGAGATGGTCAAAGGATACTATCTGTATCATGTGAATACCAGGATGTTTTTTGTGGTTTATTTTTTTATTTTCTGATAGTCCAGAAAGAGAGGCAGAGTAAAGTGAATTACAATATTTCATTGTAAAAGTGTGAAAAAAGAGATGTGGCATTTCTTGAGCAGAACTCAGTTTGGTTACAAGTAAAAGCCTACACAGTTGCAAGAGACAGTTGATCCTTACAGGAAACAGATGGATAAACATCACCTGTGGCCACAAATTGTCGCTTTGAAAATGTCAACAAAACGCTAGCCGTTATAGCTAAGAAACAGCTGGGGTTTCATTTCAGAAAAAGGTTCCTTAATATTTCCTGGGAAAACCGATCTAGATTTACTGACCGGCTGAACACGTGTGGCTCAGCTTGGCATTCTAGCAAGTACAGCCAGACCCCAAATCTTGGTATTTACTGGTCTTGTGTCATGCCATGCAGTTTCTCAATGTGATGTCCCTGAGAGCAGCTGTTTCCCTGTGTTTACTGGAGTTGAACGAAGGTCATTCTCTTCTACCCTATAGAAAAATTCGCCCTGGCTCTATTGCTATTCTGAAAATCCTTGCTTACTTCAGTGGCATTTAGAAAATAAAAGATGCTTTAAATAATAGCTACAGTAATTTCACTAATATAAGCCGCACCTTTTTCATTGAAGACTCTAGTTTACCCCAGTAGTGTGGCTTATATTCAGGTGCGGCTTATTTATGGACAATTTCAGGAGAATTGCCAAGGCGGAAGTACGAGCCGCAAGGGCGTTCCCCACCCCTCAGCTCCCGCCCCCACTGCTGCTGCCGCTCCTGCTGCTCGGCGCTGCTGCCATTGCCGGCGCCACTCCCTGTGCCGGCGCTCAGCACCGGTCCCCGCCCCTCAGCTCCCGCTGCTCCCGGTGCTCGACGCTGCTGCTGTTGCCGACGCCGGTCCCCGCACCTCAACTCCCCATGTTCCTGGCCCTCGGCGCTGCTGCTGTTGCTGGGGCCGCTCCCCGCCCCTCAGTTCCCGATGCTCCCGGCGCTCGGAGCTGCTGCTGTTGCCGACGCCGGTCCCCGCCCCTCAGCTCCCGCTGCTCCCGGCGCTCGGTGCTGCTGCTTTTGCTGGGGCCACTCCCCACCCCTCAGCTCCCGATGCTCCCGGCGCTCGGAGCTGCTGCCGTTGCCAGTGCCAATCCTGGTGCTGCCGCTCAGCGCCGCTCCCTGCCGCTTCCAGCTGTCCCCGCCGCCCGTGCGGCAGGTGCTCAGTGCTGCCGCTCCTCCCCACCCTTGCCCGCGCCCCCTGCCACTGCCAGCCCCCCCCGCCACCTGCTCGGCCGGTGCTCAGCGCTGCCGCCCGTCCCTGCCCTTGCCCGCGCCCCCTGCCGCTGCCGGCCCCCCCCGCCGCACCTCGCAGCCTCTGCCGGCCCCCTCCGCTGCCCGTGCGCTGCCTGTCTTGTCAGCAGCGCCCTCACCCTGCTGCGTGGGAAAAAAAAAAAAGGAAAAAAAAAAGGTGCTGCTTATATTCGGGTGCGGCTTATATATGGACAGATCCTGTGGTCTTCCCAGCTACCCTGAAGTGCGGCTTATATTCAGGTGTGGCTTATAATCGTGAAATTACTGTACTTGAGATTCCTTCTCATGAGGTATTTCTGAGGTCTCCTGAGTGTGGTTACACAGTTCAAATTCACAATTGCCTGTCATGTACTATTTCTTTTGCTGTACAAATTGTCAGCAAAGTTATCTAATTTCCAGTTCTTGAAGGTACTAGATTATAACTTCAAAAATGGAGGGAGAGTGAGATGATATTTGCTGGTGGTTAATAATTTCAGATAATGGCCCATTAAATGCTTCGCCTCCAGAAAAAGCTTTATTTGTCTGGAGGAGCCAAGGCACTCTCAGCCTGGGAACATTGAACTAAACACCTGTCTTTCTCTGAGTGTTACTTACACTACAGTTACCAACCCAGAGAAGTAAAAATGACAAATTTAACTGCCAGGAATATTGGATCTTAAAAAAAACCAAATGAAAAACCTAAAATCCACAAGATCTCCCCAAAACAGGAGAAATGTGTTTGTAAAAATTAAATGTCTAAAAGTGAAGCAGATATGAAAAGACAGTAAGATGGAGACCTTGAGATTAATTTTAAAGTGGAGAGACTCTGTGTGCTGTAGCTGAAAATGGGACTGTGATTCTTGGCTTATCTGGCTTTAAATAAGCTACCAAAAGAGTTGATGTCAGTGTAGCTGCTGCAGTGCAGAGCAGGTTGCAGACATAAACATTTATATTTTATCCCAGCTTTTGACTGGCTTCTGTAACCCATTGTGGACTTGCTTATGTTGCAGCATGGGTAAAGCTGAGCTTGTTATGTTAGCTTGAGAAAAATCAGCTTCTGAATCACAGTATGGTTTTCTGAGAAGCTGTGGCTGTGGCCCAGGCTTTTCAGTCCTTATTACCTGGTGACAATTTGAGTGTCTGTTGCTGTCCATTGGCAAGATGGAGTGGTAACTGGTTAAGGGGTTCTTGAGAACTTGGGGTTTGGTTCCTTCTCCTCCCCAGGACAAAATGACAGAGGTAGTCAGGCAGAGAACTTTCATGAGTCTATCCATTAACTATTAACATTTTAATGACATTTGAGCTACTAGGATAAACAGGTGCCATCAGATGTAGATGTCCATCACCTCAATATCCCTTATGACTTTCAAATGGCAAAAATACTTAAATGTCATCTATTATTTTGCAATATTGTCCTTGATGGATTTTCTGGGTTTTTAAACTTATAAAAAATGTTTAAAAATGTGATTAATGTTTCAGACCTTTCCATCAGTGAATCTTAAAAGTTATCACTTCTCCCTTGGATCTTGTTCAGTTTTTGGTTTCCTTTTCCTAGATGAACAGAGAGCATCAGCAACTGAAAGGGTGGTGGACTGCTTCAGGTGCTGGGGTTGTGGCCTCCTTCACCAGCTCCTTACTCTTTTACATGCGAAACAAGGTGCCAAGGTGGGCAGTGTGACATTTTTTCTTTATGAAAATAGTCAAAGCAATCAAGGAAACACAGCTCCATGTGGTGCTGGCAGCACACAGCCTGGTACTGACCGCAGTATCTCTCATCAGCTGCATAAAGCACTTCTACCCACAAAGGTGCTCTGAGCTCCTGCTGTGTCTTATCTGTGACAAAATTACCACTGGGCAAATTGCTTTATTCACTGCTCTGGCAGGATTTCAGCCAGTGCTGAGAATAGCTGCATGAGGTATTGCCCTGCTTGGCCAGTGCATCAACGTGGTAGGAAGGACAGGTTGGCCTTAGACTAAGGCAGCAAAAGAAATAATCCTTTGTGTTTGCCCTTCTCAACACAACCGGAATTACTTAATCCATTACTGAAACATTGTTCTACACCTGAGTATTAGGTGTTTCAGATTTATCCAGTCACATATATAACAAAAGCACAGTTTTCCCTAGTGAATAAAAAAAGTTAGCTCTGACATGTTGCATTATTAAATTATTATTTTCCCCTCCAGTTCCTACTAAATACATCAAACAAGCTATTAAGAACAGTTTGTTGGAGACAAATTATTTGTAACAAGTTGGTGTCAATCATGAGCAGCTAATGCAGATCACTCTGTCAGATGCTTGGCCGTATGTGTGCCAATGTCCACCAGAGATGATTCAAGTCTTCCGTGCCACATTGCAGAGGTGGTGGAGTGGCAGTGTGTAGCACATGCAGAACTATTGTTAGGATTCAGAGACGCAGAAAAATAAATAAACTTTTTGAGGTTCTCTTCCCTTTTTTGAGGGAGTGTGTGCCTGTCAGTTGTTTGTCTCTGCTTACTATGCATTGCTTGAGAAGATCCAGAGTCCACATTTCTCAGAAGTCAGGGCTGGACAGAGCTGAGATTTTGCTGATGCTGATGATTCTCTCCTGGGAAAATTGTAACTAGGTGTCAGGGGACCATTTTTATAGATGGTAAAGATTTTTCTGACACGTGGGCTCCCAGTGGAAAATCAGATCATTAAATTGTTCAGGGTTTTTATTAATGAAATGTCCTACAAATGCTTCTAAGGAGTTTCTTCCAGATAAAAGCAAGGAAATAGGAAAGTTTTGACTGAAGGGGGCAGATGGGAAAGAAAGGAGAGGTCATAGGCAAATATATAATAGTCTGCAAACTTTTCTACTTCATGTAAAGAACTATAGTGTCACTGGTTCAGGAGATGGAAAACGCTTTCCTATGTTCCAGGCCAGAACCACCACCACTGGGCTCTGGGATAATCTGTTCCACTGGGCAGAAATATTCAATGTTTTTTACAGAGCCAGGACTGACAGATCAACCACAGAACTGACAACAACCTGCTGTTTGGGCTTGTGATGGATTTTGAAGTTCAGATGTCCAGCTGGTAACTAGAAAAGCAGAGCTCAGGTGTATGCCTACATTTGCCTCTAGTTTAGACAAACTGTGTAAGATTTTGGGGATTTCTCTGGGGCACTCAAAGAACATTTTTTTTTTAATTTTTATTTTTAAAATGTCACTTGCTCTTTTTATTTTAAAAAGGTTCATAGTAAATTTGTCTAAAAGGAGGAGTTCAGATTTGGTCCTGACATAAAAAAGGTCACAGTACAGGAAAAGTGGCACTGTATTGGTCTGCCTATAGAGAGCACCATTCTTACAGTCCGGTGCTTCTGAACTGGAAATATATATGGAAATACTATACAATACTTTCTTATTTTTTAATGTGATTAAAATATCATACAGCTGGAATAAATTACAACAGTGCACAGTAACCTCAGGATCTTAGTTTTCTGATCAGATTCCACATGATGTAGCTCCTGTAGAAGAAAAGCTTCAAGTAAAAAAAAAAGCTGTAGCTTATCTCTTTGGAACATCTTATAAGTTTGTTTCTTTTCCCATATAGCTGGAAAGTAAGAACACCTTTCCTCCGAGGAAAGCTTAATTTAAAAGTTATTATAATATATATTTTAATATGTGTTATTCAATTATTTGAATTTAGACCAAACTGGATGAATAGTTCTCAAAGCGGAATCAGTGCAGACCTTGTAAGGCTTATGAAGCCTATTTTTCACTCTTCTGTGTTATCTTCTCTAGTTCTCTGCAGTCTCCAAATTATATGGTAACCTTCTGTGCTCATTTTGAATTATTAATGCCTTCTGGATAGATAATACCTGTTGATATACCTGTTAATATAGCTGACATGTTTTTCCCCATACTCCTGGTGCCTCAGTGGAGATGGGGCAAGGAGTACAGTAATTTCACACTCATAAGCCACACCTGGTTATAAGCCGCACTTCCGGGTAGCCAGGAAGACCATGGAATTTGTCCATAAATAAGCTGCACCGGTGATAAGCTGCACTTTTTTTTTTTAAAAGCAAGGATCCATGTGCAACAAAGTAATGAGTTAGTAACAGAATCGTGCAATCGCGGGGTTTGCTGTCAGGTGCTCAATTTGCAAACAGTTTTCACAGACCTGCAAAGCCTTTAAATGCAGCCCCAGGCACCCTCCCCGTGCCGTGGACCCCAGCACTCCCGCCTCCGGTGCTGGCTGCCGTGGGTCCCCCACCTGCTTGGCAGTGATGGCGACTCCCCGCACCGCTCAATAGCAGCGGCTTGGTGGGCTGGCTGCGCGAACGCAAAGCCAGCAAGTGGCTTGGCTTCGTGCAAAGCTGGCAAGCAGCTTGCTGCCGGCCTGGCAGCGGCTCCGCAGCAGCTCCCTCCCTGGCTGGCTCGCACTTCCAGGTTGGCATTCTGCCAGAATTTCTCCATAAATAAGCAGCACCTGGTGATTAAATGCACTTCCGGGATCAGCTCGATTCTTCAGTGAAATAGGTGTGGCCTATCAGTGTGAAATTACTGTATATTGTATATGAAGAAAGGAATAAGAAGCTGTAGCTACTGCTGAGAGGTCACATTGGTAACAGAATTTTTCTTTCAGGCTCTCAAGACTGCTAGATAAAATGTCTCTTTTCATTGTGTTGAATCCATCTATTCTCTTCAATACAGTGGATCATACAGTATTCCACTGAGGAACATCTGGTGATTCCTTTTTCCCTATTATTCTCTAAACAGGCTAGTCATTCTTCTATTCCAGCAAACCTGGCTGGTTTTGACCTTCTCTTGCCTAGGATTTCTTTTGAAGAAATTGTTGTACACCTTGCTTAGGGATTTCAGTTTGCAAATAACATGTTGATTAATGTTTACTTTCCTGAAAAAACAAAGCGCTTAATTTTCCTGTTGAGACAGTACAGCAATAACAAGCTTTTGGTAAGGCAGAGTGGTAATAGGTGTTAGAACGACAGAGCTCAAACTTATTGGTGTTCAAACTCAGCATCCATCACTGGTGTGTCTGACTGCCCCTCAAAATCATAAGTGCAGCATTATCTCTTCCTTCAAGAGCAAATTGCAATATTTGATGTGTTTCATTTTTCAGAGAGAGTATAACGAAAAGGTTAGATAGAAAATTGGACATACACTTTTCTGGGGGTTCATATGAGATTTTTTTGGTGGTAAATTCCACTTTTGCCAGGTAACATCTTTTTTCCCCTTGACATTTCTTTCTTGAGCCTGATATTAATTTCTATCACTTAAGTCAGTGCAACTGACTCCAAATGAAACTCAGCTACACGCTTATAAATAAAAAGGAGCTATTTTTAACCTCACCTTACTTTAGATAGAATTAATTTCCCATTCTCTTGTTTTTTTCAGCATCTACTCTCAATAACATATATGGAAATGATGACTCTGATTTTCCTTGGCTTGATTGGAAAGGAGAAACTTGAAAAAGGCTTTTCATACAACTTTTTATAGACAGCTATGTGGCCATGCAAAATTGTTCATTGCTGGCTTTTACTGATATGGGTCACAGCCTCCTAAGATAATTTTTTATCGTTGTGCAATTTATCTGCCCATTTTTCTAGGGTGCCATGCCAACGAAGAAGTGTGCTTTTCTATTTTCCTGCAGACACATGTACATATACTTCCATCAATAGTTTTGGGATGATTTTTTTCAGCTTGGTGAATACAGATAATTTGAACTTAATTCCAAGAAAATACGAGAGAAGTAGGGCCAGCTGAAACACTGCCTGAACATTTCCAGGTCACGGATTTTTTTCTTTTTTCTTTCTTTTTTTTTCTTTTTTTTTTTTTTCTTCCACATCACTGTCTGAGAAACAAAAACATAAACCACAGAAAGAAAGAAAGAAAGGTTGGTACACAGGTGCAATAGTTTCTATTGAACTGAAAACACTGTGTGGTTTTAGTGGCAGTTGCCATAGAAACAAGATCATTTACAGAACATAATCCCATTAGGAGAAAACATTTTTAAACTGAGATAACTGTACATGAGTTTATATTGCTTCAAAAGCGGTTTTTGGAAGATTTCATTTTTAGGATACTAGTAAAAGACTGATAAAAAGCATTACACATTGTCCTAAATTCTGTGTTAAAAGTCACAAGATATCAGCTGTACCTGTGTTATATTACATTATCAGCTTGGTCACATTTTTAGAAGGTGACATATCACCTTCTAAAAGCATTCCTCAAATGGCTCTTTTCCTTAGAGAGTCTGTTCATTCCTTTAGATGTCTCCCTGTTCTAGGAATTTTGGTGACATTTCCTCTGCAATGATTTGTGCACTAAGAGATATAGAAAGCTGGTTGATAATTGACAGAAATCAAGCTAATGGATTGTAAAAAAATCAGAATGAATAAAACTATGATAAAATGTTTCACCCGTGGGGAGGGAAAGTTGGATTTAGGTAAAAACCTGAAAGTAAAAAGGAATGCTGAGATCTGCAAGTGCCATAAGGAATGAGGGATTTCCAGCTAAACACCCTAAGAAGTCATGTTCACAAGTCTGTCTTTTGTATTTTAGCCTTGATCCAGAGAAATGCTGTTGCTGTATAAAAGAAATAGAAATGTCAATGGTTAAGCAGCAGGACTGTACCTATTGAATTATAACTGATGTGATTGTTCTGCTTAGTAATGTTCTGGCCACCAGTCACATTTTCATTCATGATGTGATCTGAAGAATTCATTGGCATTGCAAGTCAGGGAGGTCAAGAGCTCAGAAAGTTACAAAAGGGATTCAGATATCTGTATAGCAGCTAAAAATACCTGGAGTTACACAATATTGATGATTATGCCTCTTTGTCTTCTCTCTCTTTCTTTGATTCTCTGCTCCATTTGGATCCTGTTACACCTGAAGCAGATGGAGTCAGTGCTGTGGGAGTCATGGTGTGATCTATATGGACACAAACTCTCATGCATTACAGCAACCCTATATAGCTTGGGAGCAGCAACCACAGTTCTAGAGGCCAAACTGGATCTTGTGGGTTGGGCTTACAGCTTTACATAAGCTTTTGCTGATTTCAATAGGATCTTTTCCAGCTTACATGGATGCCCAGGAGTCTACATTTCAAAGACATAAGAAGGCTAAAAAAATGCATTCACCTCCAGCATCATGGAAGGCAGGGAGCTCAGGGCCCAACTCGTCAGGGACACATCAGGGAGTGTTTTATGGAATTAAGTGTCTATAAAAAGAGGTTTGGAACAAACTGTTGGAGTAAGTAGTGACCTAACACTGTAATTGAAGTCAGAGATGAAATAGTGGAATTGTGAGACTTGTGAGCTCTGGTACGTTGGCTCTTTTCTAAGAATGCTGGAGGCCTGGAAGGCAGCAAATGTGATACCAGGATTTTAAGAGTTTTTAAGGACTTTTAAGGGTTCTAGGAGAGATCATGGGTACTATAGGATGTTAATTTTGAGAGATAAATGTAAATCTGTCTATACCAGTCAACAGAAAAGGAAATAGAATAGGAAACATAGAATTAAGATGTGGGCGCCATGGAGCCATGAATTTGGCTTTTACTTAAAATATAAATAATTAAAATAGGTCCGCCTCACAAACTCATGTCAACAGCCATCTGGACAAGGACTTTCAGTTGATAAATTCCACTAATATAATACTTGCATTTCTAAAAGGTAGTTTGTGAGGTCCATCAGAAAAACAATAAAAATAACCAAACCAGACCAATGAAAAACAAACAAACAAACAAAACTCCCCAAAAATAAAAACAACAAAAAAGAGAGGAAATTAAGAAGCTATATCAATGAATGTCTTTATATAAATTGCCAAAAGGTAGGAAAGACAATAGGCATCAATCACTGCTTCTTGTCATAGAGAAGTTACTGATCATGTTCTTTGGGGAACTGTGCTAGTGAGCACATATATAAATGACCCAGAAAATGTACTGAACAACGTTGTGATTAAGTTTTCTAGTTGCACTGCCTTATGAGGATTTCACCAGTGTGACTGGTGAAATTTTATGTAAGTGCAAAGAGATGTATGGCAGAAACAGGATGCAAACTTTACATATAAATGACTTGTTCTGAGATGATCTTTAGAAGTCAGAGTGAAATTCTAGGATTAAGGATGTAAGGGTTAAAACACTAAACAGAGAAAAATCAGAAATTACAGTCTTTAAATTACTCAGATCTGAAAGAATATTCCGGGAGTGTTTCCTCTACACTCACGGATCTGTTGGAGAAATTTGGAGGAGGACTAGCAAGATGATTAGAGGAATGGGGCTATGAGGAAAGGTTGAGAGAATTGGGATTGTTTAGTCAGAAAAAGACACAGTTCCAGGATAACCTAATTGTGGCCTTTTAATACCTGAATGGAGCCCAAGAGAAAGGTGGAGAGAGACTTTTTAAAAGGGCATGTAATGACAAGGGGGAATGGAGTTACACTGAAAGAGAACAGGTTTAGATCAGATATTAGGAAGAAATTCTTTACTGGGGAGGTGGTGAGGCTGGAACAGATTGTCCAGGGAAGATGTGGATACCCCATTCTTGGCAGTGTTTGAGGCCAGGCTACATGGGGTTCTGAGAAACCTGGTCTCATTCAAGGCATCACTGTCTGTGACAGGGGGAATGGAACTATATTATCTTTAAATCTCCAATCCAAACGATTCTATGATTCTAGATGTTGTGGCTTTACATTTTTTCTTAGGCATCTGCTTTTCAGCAGAACATGATTGAAGAGGCATCCTTGACCTATTCCCTAGAGTCACTGTTAGTTTTATAATGAACTGGAAGTATGTACAAAGATGTTTATAAAGTTCTTGTTAGTTTTAAGTTCTTCTTCAGAAAGAAAATTCTCCTATGAATGGTTTTCAACTTAGTTAAGTAACTTTACAAAGTTTGTTGTACTTTTTCCTTCTCAAAAAATAATTGCTATACTAATAGCACCTATTAATAGGTGGCAGTACACCCACAAACAGCAAAGAGAATATTTGTTGTACTGATAGGATTAAAATGGTTTTTCTCTTTAAGTAGAAAGCATAGAAAATAAATTCAGTCAGAAGAGCTTTCTTTCTCTTCTTCACAAGAACTTTAGGGAAGGGAGGAAATAATTAAAAAATATTAAAATAGGGTAAAATAATAGTATAATGCATTTGAATTTGCAAAAGACTGCAATGAATCCAAACAGTAGGTGGCTATATTTTTTTTTTTCAATTAGGCATTAAATGATACAGCATTAATAGTGCTTCAATGTTTAGAATGTTTTTATGTTGTCACTAAAAAGTTCCTCAAAAACTCTTCAGCTATAGTTTTTCTATTTAAAAATTATTTTCTTGCATCTCAATTTTAAAAAAGGGTAACTCTCTTCTACAAAAATCTCTAGTTATTTTAAGAAAACCAAGTTATTTTTATATAGCTGAAGTGTCTCACCTTTTATTTTAAATATTGAATATGAAGTGAAGGCCTGTGGAAAGGAAGAAGTAGGAATCTCTAAAACCTTTTATTCTTAAAATTGTCTTACAATAAAACCAAGCTGGTACTCATGTAAACATGTGAAAATAGCAAAACTAATGGCTTAATTAATCCAAAACAAAGGGAAAGGAACCCATTGAAAATGTTGTATACTTTCACTCTCCATCCTCTTTAAAATCTTAAAAATTATCACAGCTTTGCTTAATTCTGCTACTTAGTAAGTAGCTTCTTGAACCAAACGGAAGGGTTTAATTTCATTGTTCACTGCACCTCATTAATCTTAATTTTTAAGGTTAAACATAAGTGTCTCTCTCTCTCTCTCTTTATTCTTTTTGCTTTTCCTTTTCTAAATCAGCAGAAAGATTCAGACCTTAAGGGTAGCTATTATGCCTTCAGTAAGAAAAATGCATTGTTTGCTAAACAACTTTGATACTTGTTTCCAAGGGATTTTTTTAGTCACATTTAACATTAATGCTGAATCATGTAATGCTGACCACTATAGTAGTCAGTTGATTTTACTAGGTCACTAAAAAGAAATTTTAGACAAAATCACTTTAGTTTGCAGTCTTTCCAGATGATGATGTTCAATCTTATTCTGAATTACAATTACATTTTTATACAGAAATAAATCAACAATCAGGATGGCAGAATGGCATTAACCCCAATCAGGGTCGAGGGTGGTCACCGACATACTTTTCAGGGTTCACAGATATCAGGGCAAAAGTGGCAAAAATAAAAGAAAAGCGGTACAATGACCACAACTTAGCAACATAAAACACTTCAATAATAAAAAAAGTACATGTGGGATGAGGCCCGAAAATCCAAATACGCTAACCAAGAGAACAAGGTCTTTTTAGGAGTCAGTGGTCGAAGACAGAGATACAGGGAGGTCCAGGTTATAAATATGGGGCAAGAGAGGGGGTAGAGTTGAGATTAGGGTTCAATGGGAATACGGGAAAGTGGTGCAGAGGTGGAGTAAGGACAGGCATGGTCCACTGGGGTAGGTTGGGTGGAACACTGCATGATTTGAGGGCCAATGGGGATACAAGGAAGGGCGAACATTCTAGGAACTGGGAGTGGTGACAATTAACTGGGAAATGAGGGTTAGGAATATATATGAGGTATTAACATAGGCAATCCCATAACTCTTTGGAACTTTTTTTCTGGGGTCATCACAACTTCAACAAATGCCTCTCAAGGTTTAGGGTTGGGGTATAATGCTTCTTTGGTGATGTTTGCCTGACCTGGCATATTGGTCTGGCTGACTCTTACAAACCCCTGCACTCCACATTGTTCAACTCTTAAGATGACATGTCAGTGAGAAGATGTGTCAATGTCGGAGCAATTTTTAAAGTGAGGTTAGGTCTCCTGTGTCACTTTCTAAATCAGACACACAGTAAAATACATATAAGACTGCTACCCACCTTTCTCAGAAAGTTATAAATTCTGAGAAAGTTTTGTATGCCTGAGTCATCTAACACCTGGATCACTTTAGATTGCTTAGGGTGTTAGGCTGTCCAGAGACAATGTCTCTCAAGAGACAGCATAGCCTCATATGAATTTATTAAAACTTGCCAGTTGTAACCCTTACAGCTATTTAGAATACTGTTCTGTTTCCCCACCATGCTTAAGTGGAAATTTATCACTTCAAAGTGTTAATGCTGTCATGTACACAAGTTTATGATCTCATCATGTAAACTGTTTTTAAGCATGAGGGATCCTCATCTGTACATTAAAGACTGGTCTAGATCCCTAAATGCTGAACCAAAGGTATGCTCTTTCTTCAAGGTTATTGTCATTTGCGGCATTCACTCAGTCACTGTTCTAATGAGGTTTTATTCAAATGCTAAAATAGAAAAAAAAGATATGTTATCCATCTTAGCTTTTTGTAATTCATGCTTTTCAGTTGGAGGATTTTTCAGATGGAGAATTACCTTGAATTCTCGCCTTGAGTACTGTGTGCAGTTTTGGTCACTGCCATATAAGGAAGATAATAAGTTGCTGGAGAATGTCCAAAGGTGGGCAACTAAGATGGTGAAGGGCCTTGAGGGGAAGCTGTATGAGTTGCAGCTGAGGTCATTTGGTCTGTTCAGCTTGGAGAAGAGGAGACTGAGGGGAGAACTCAGTGGGATCTTGAACATCCTCAAGAGGGGAAGCGAAGGTGCAGACACTGATCTCTACACTCTTGGGACCACTACAGTACCTGAAGGAACAGCATGAAGCTGAGTCAGTGGAGTTGAGTATCAGGAAAAGCTTTTTCACCCAGAGGGTGGGCTGGACACTGGAACAAGCTCCCCAGTCAGTCATCACAGCACTAAGCCTGACGGAGCTCAAGAGCATTTGGACACTGCTCTCAGGCACATGGTGTGACTCTTTGGGATGTCCTATGCAGGGATAAGGGTTGGACAGGATCATCCTTAGGGGTCCCTTCCAACACAGCATACTCTATGATTCTGTAATTAATGCTGATTTTCTCTCTTATTTTTAACTTTTTTCTGCTTCAACCACAAATTAGTAAAGCACACTGAAACCTTCAGATGCAGGCCTCCATTGGCCTGAGACAGGGTATTGGTGAAAAGATACTGATTGACAAGCTACTAATCCTTTTCAGTAACTTTGGGAATCACTTTATAGACTTCTGGTGTTGCTTTCTTTACTGCTTTAACTTCAGCATTGATTTGGGCACAAACAGCCCACTTTATTTTACATAAATATGAAGTCCAGGGGACAAAGTCATACACTGAAAAGAAACTGTGATGAACAACTGCACATATTTATTGGGCAACATTTATTTAACAGGGTTTTGTTACATTAAGGAAATTCCATCCAGTTTCCTCCCATTTTATCATGCTAGCACTGAGCAGAGCAGCACTTAACATGCACAAGGGCTGTATATGGAGTATCTGCTTTATGCAGTTTGGTTCTGGGCAATGCAGCTAAGTATCCAAACCTCTCCATCATCCTAATTCTGGATGTTCGGATGTAGCCTGATCCAAAGACCTTGGAGAAGAAGGGTAGTGAAAATCTAGCGGTTTGAATATAAGGATATTAATTATTTTTCCCTTTCTTATGAGTAGAGTCATCTCAATATCTTATATTTTATTTTTCAAAACAAATAAAAAACCAAACAAACAAAGGCCCTTTTGTTTCACCACTGTTGATTACAGTAATTTCGCACTCATAAGCCGCACCTGGTTATAAGCCACACTTCCGGGTAGCCAGGAAGACCAGGGAATTTGTTCATAAATAAGCCTCACCAGGTGATAAGCCACATTTTTTTTTTTCTTTTTTAATTTTTTTTTTTTCCGGCCAGGATCCAGCTCTGGCCGGCCCGGTCCCCCGGAGCAGTGGCTCCAAGAGCAGCCGGGCCCTGATCCCACAGCGGCAGCTCTGGCCCCGCCCTGCCTCGGCCCGGCACGGCACGGCACGGCTCCGTTTGCCCCCCCCTCACCCCCTTGCCACAGCAGCAGCTCCAGCTCCGCCCTGCCTCGAGCTGGCCTACCTCG
This sequence comes from Sialia sialis, assembly GCA_009812075.1. Taxonomy (NCBI): domain Eukaryota; kingdom Metazoa; phylum Chordata; class Aves; order Passeriformes; family Turdidae; genus Sialia; species Sialia sialis. The sequence goes on from VRYO01000406.1 coordinate 3,386,993, forward strand.
CACTTCTGGGTTGGCATTTTGCCGGATTTTGTCCATATATAAGCTGCACCGGTGAAAAGCCACACTTCCGGGGTCAGCTCGAAAATTCAGTCAAAAAGGTGTGGCTTATAAGCGTGAAATTACTGTAACTATCTTACAAGCACATTTCCTTTGTGTTGGTTCTAATGGATTCTATTACAGTAGCTGCCATGATAAATTGATTTCCAGGGAAGGGTAGCCTACGAGGTAGGTACTACAGTATTCCAATCAAATAAAACATGTGGAATTAATTGTTCAATACTTTTAAAGGAGGAAAGATATGCTAATTTTTGAAGCTACACTTAAATACTTCACTTTTGCAGAAAATGGCAAGTGTTCCTTTCATTGCCAGACATTAAATTTTCTCATTTACCCAAAAGAAGTCTACAAGGCTTCAGGTATCCCTTGTTGTTTCTGAAGCAGTAGTTTCAAAGAAAATATAATTACTGAGTTCTAATATGACTTGCATTACTCCTGCCAAACGCTGTTAGGACCCACCCCCCTCTTACAACATTAATGTATGTATTTAGGATCTGATGAGACATAATTATCCTTCAGCTTCTTTAATTATTTTTCTTAAATTATTAAAATTATACAAAGGGCAGGAAAAAAATTTTTGTTCAGATTGAATAGGTATTTTCCAAAAATCCAGTAACAACTCTTTGTAACTACAATCTCTGGCCTTTTCTGTGTCAAAAAGGACAATGTTTTCGAAGTCTCCATCTAAGTAAATTGCTTCCTCTGTTTAGTGGTAACTCAGTCTGTATTTTTACAATCCTGATTCTTCTCCTTTCTGTGCATATTTATCATTAGAAGTTCTTTCTGTATTTTAATTAAAGAAGACATCATATAGCCTCAAGAGACTGTATCTGACCCAGAGATGTTGTGCTAGTTTAATATATACATAGATGGAAGTGGAATTACTGAGATGTGTTTATAGATCTAATTAGTTCTACACATTCATTATTTACTGATGGTCATGTTGCAGACAGGGAAGATTCAGGCTGATTTCAAAGACATAGTAATTTTTTAGAATTGCTACTGGGAGAGGAACTGGGAAGCAAATTGCCTGTCTCTAAAGCAGATTTTATCTGAAATTTCAGGGAGTCATTAACTTCTGAACCCCATGCTGCCATTTTTACAGGACTGCTTTTCTTAGAATAATTCTTTGGATTCCCAAGCAGTGGAGTGTGTCCAAAGAAGGATATCAAAGAGGGTGAAGGATCCAGAGCACAAGTCTGATGACGAGCAGTTGCAGGAGCTGGCATTGTGCACTCTGGAGAAAAGGAGTCCCCAAAGGAGGTTGTAGTCAGCTAGGAATTGGTCTCTTCTCCCTAGTAACAAGTGACGGGACAAGAGGAAATGGCCTCTTGGCCAGAGAATAATTGCACCAGCAGAGGTTTAGATTGGATGTTAGGAAAAATTTCTTTATGTAAAGGTGTTGTAGGTTAAGTTTTCCTTGTTACCTGTAGAATTTTTCCCATTGAGTTACTAAGAAGCACTAATGACTAAGTACTTGAGACAGGGGAGGGATAACTCTGATTTTTGAGAGTTTCTCTCAGAAGAACAGAGACGCTATGAGATTAAAAATAGATAAAAAGAGAGCAGAGGACAGTTGCTAACTCCTTTGCTTGCTCTTAGCTACTGAAGATGAGGGTCGCTGCTACCACCACCATAACTCAGCCAGGAGCTACCTCTTCTTCTGCTGCTGGACCCCACACTCCTGCCCTGCTCGGATGCCCTGCCATTTCACCTTGCTGCTTCTGAGAGTACTGCTGGAACAATAGGATCGACATAGCCCCTGAGTTTGTGAAGCAAAGCCTCTCTTTTCCATCCCTTCCCATCTGGGACACAGCCGCCATTCCCACGTGCTCCCCGAGTTCACGCCACAGCGCCCCCTGCAGCGTGTGGGGATCATTGCACCTGCCCTGCCTGGCTGGGAGCCACCAGTGCCCCCTGCCGGCTGTGACAGCAAATGCACCAAAGGGGAAAGTGCCGTGGCTGAGAGGAGTGTTACTGGTCCCTGGTTCTGTTTGGTATTAATTCCATAGTTGTTGTTTTATTTGCCTTGTTATACATACTGGTAAAGAACTGTTATTCCTATCCTCCTATCTTTGCCTGAGCCCCTTAATTTCAAAATCACAGTAATCAAAAAGAAGAAGTTTACATTCTCCAATCAAAAGAAATTTCTACCTTCCCCAACAGATGCCTACCTGTCTTTCAAACCAAAACAAAAGGGTTGTCGAACATTGGAACTGGCTGCCCAGGAAGTGGTGGAGTCACAATCCCTGGAGGTATTTCAAAGATATGTAGGTTTGGCACTTGGGGACATGGTTTAGGGCTGGCAGTGCTGGGTAAATGATTGGACTCAATGATCTTAAAGTTCTTTTCCACCCTAAATGATTCTAGACTTCTATGACAGTGAGGTAGTTTTAAAGTTTCTTGATTTGGGTTTTTTTGGCCTTGTGTACCTGAGAAATTTGAATGAAATGATCCTTTCATTCAAGCATCTGTTCAGATTTGTTCCAGAACGCTATTTTTAGCTTGCTAGTGAGACTTTATGTATATGACTCATGTATGTCACACTGCTGAGAACTTATATTTATTATTTATACAGCCATGCATATTCCATAAAATGGATATTTCTGTGTCACTTTAATTGATGTTTGAAGTTTTATGCAGGAAAAAAAGCAGCTCTAAAAATCAGCTTTTAATTTAAGATGGATAGGAGGCGTTCAAAACACAAGCTTTTTCCCCCTTTAGATCCAAGTTACATCAAAGCCCCCAAGTTTTCTCATGGAGAGTAACTAAAATTCTTTAATTTACCATGGGCTGATATTTGGATACTTGCTCTCTATAGAAATTTCCAGGCTTCAACACAGCATAAATTTCTTGCTAGGAAAAAAAATGAAAAATGCTTAATCATAAAAACATTATTTTGATGCTCACAAGCTTGGAAATTATGGTAATGAATATGTCATAGAAGGGAAAACTTATAATGGCGTTCAAATTAAGAAAAAAACCAAAAAAACCAATTTACCTCTTCTCCAAAGCCCTTCAACCTTCCAGTGTAGTACATTTGGATTCTTTAATAGATTAAACAAATCACAATTACATTGGAGGGTTCATAGGATTAGAATCATGCCTCATTATTCAGTTGAATCTAGTTTTAGAAATTATTTATGATAGGATTTTCATTATTTCTGCTTGCTTTGTCTTTATGCACCATTTAATTTAAAAGTTATTTAGCAGCTGTTAGTAAAGTTTTCACCTATAAGAGATCTATAGGCTTTTGTGGGTAGCTCTTGCTCACTCCCTGGATGATCACTTATTTTGATGAGAGAAATAAACATGGTGGGAAAGACTCTTAGGTGAATTGCTTCTATCTCAAATGACGCAGCAAAACCAAAAAAAAAACAAACCACCTTTCATAATTGCTGTGATATACTGTTTTAATAGCCTGGTAAAAGAGAAAGAATAAAACTGAAATGCTAGCTCCTGTGACTAAACAGACAATAGAACAACAAAGATGGATGGAGGTGGAGAATCAGGTTAAGTCAGCTCAGTAACTTCTAAAGCCAGTACAAAGTTGGGACACAACATGAGTGTGATACCCACAAAAGAAGCTGTGTTGTAAATCAGTTGGTTTAAATCCATTTGTCTCTCAGGGGATTGCATGCAATTGATGTGACATCAGAATAAATAAATGAACTCAGTGTTATTCTTTGCTTAGTAGGCTACTATAGGACTCATTGCTTCAGGCTGTTGACCAGCTTGTTGATGACGTATTTGTCCATGCATTAGGGAAAGGTGAATCAAGACTGGTTATTAACAGTCCTTTTGTTGCTGTGACCCTCTCTTGCATATAGGATACAATCACAGGATCAGTGATGATGCTCCCAGTTTTAATATTGATTTTACACATGAAACAGAAATATAAACAGCAGAAGCCATCTTCTGTCTCACCCAAACAGTTTGCTGTCTTCTGCTTTAAATTATCATGTGTCACTTTTAAGGGTCTCTTTTCAGTTCATTAGGAAGAATTTTATTTTTCAGATTTAAAAAATCCAGCCATGGGAAATGCTCAGTCATCAGCACCTTAAGATGTGTCTGTATTCTGCTTGGATGCTGTCTCATCCATGAAGTACTCCTCTTATCTCCTCAAAGTTGCACTCTGGATAACCTGGTCATTTTCTTTTCCCAGGAGCATGGGATTAATTTTGCCTAACTTTAGCATTGAAACCTGTCCTAGGTTACAATGTAAAGATATGCCCAAAAGTGTGTATTCTATCACCATCTGTTGAAACCACGTGGGACAATGATTCTTGTTTCTGTTTGAGATAACCTCTTCTAATGGGCCATCTGTTAAACAGATGAGGCCGTGATCTTTACCTTTCCCATGAACCATACTTCCTCCAGGAAGATATCTTCTGTTAATAGGCCATTGAGCCCCACTGCATGACCGATAAAATTACGTCATCCCATTGGGAGATGCTCCACCCAGGGGGAGGAGCCAAACATTTCCTGCCTAGAAAAAAACTGAAATTTGGAACCCCAAAGCAGCCCTTACCCAATGGCTTCCAGAGGACAAGAGCTACCAGACCTTTCTACAGGATCACTACTTCAACACGACCACTTAATCTGGACTGCTACCACCACCCCAAATGGCAGAGTATCAAGTTGTATTCTGACTCTGTCAGTGGTTTTTCTTTTGTACTATTGAATGTATTTTATTTTTCTCTTTTTTCCTATTAAATTGTATTTCTGACTTAGAGTCTGTCACTGGTTTTGCTTTCAAAACCATGACAAAAACCTTAGATGTTTAGTCAAAAAATGGTTATCTGGGCCTACTATAGTCCATGGAGGAGACCTCTCAATAGGCATTTGTAGAAGATGCTTATCTGAGATACAGAAGATAAATTGTTCTCTTCAACATTAGTTCTCACTGCCAACATAAGCAGTCTGGTCAGCTAGCTGCGTGGTGGGGCTTATTTTCTAAACTAAGGAAAGATTATGCCCATTCTATTTAATGCTGTCTTCTGAGATAGTACACAGGCCTAGGCAACATGCAAGGTGTAAAGAATAGTAAATCAAAACAAAAATACTCAAAATCAAACCATACACTTAAAAAACGGTATGCCAAAATATACAGATTTTATTGACTCTGGCCTGTAAAGATAAACATATAAATATAATATCTATCTATCTATCTGTCTACCTATCTATCTTTTGACTTAATATCTAGAAGGAAATCAATCCTAAGGAAATCTGAATTATTAACAATTATTATTTCTCTCTACTTTAAATGCAATGTTGTCTCCTCTACTGTCACTTGATATGACTCATATTTAATATATATGATTTTAGTCTGAAGGAAGTAAAGGAATAGGATCCCCATTTCACAGGTGACGAAATGTGACAGGCCAACTAATGCATGAATTTAGGCTCTGTTCTGATTCACTATTTTTGAATGACAAAAAATTGAATAAACTTAGAAGGACTTATTGTAGGGACTTGAGCTAATTTTCCACAATACAGCTTCACACACCAGATCCCTCCTGTGTTTTTTGCTTTTTTCCCTACTTATTGCTTGAGAAAGTCTGATGGCTCATCAGTCTTAGTTTAGAGAGGAAGCATTTTTTCCTTGGAAGAATCACACTATCCTATTGGACACAACAATAGCATTTATGTATATCTTGAATGTAGCCTGAATAGTCATCCAGTTCTGAGAAGAAAAGTGGATAGAAATGACTTCTTTACCATTGAGAGATGAGACACAGGGATGTTTTAAAATGTGTATTGTTCTTTCCTCCTGAGTTTTTTGGGGTGAGAAGTTTACCTCTTTTCTTATTTCTGTTAAAAATTTTCTTCATTGTGTCTTCTCTTTTCCCCTGAACATAATATTTTAAGGATTTCAACAGTGTATTGTTCCTTTGATTTTTGCTTCCTGTTTCAGCACTGCCAAATCTTTGCACCACTACCTACCTTTCAGTTTAATTCAGTAAGAAACATAGTGTGCTGAGATTCTGGTTGTGATTTTTCTCCCTGTTGATTCAGTAATTTCAAGAAAAATTTTCTCATTTATAGCATCCCACCCTGATTTCTCTTTCTTTGCTGACCTGACATTATCACAATGGCACACTTGCCTAGTTTTAGATGGTAGACAATCAGCTAAAGTTCTGCTAGTCAGTGGATAGCAGAACACAGAGCTTATAGAGGATCAGCCATGCTCGGAAGATTCTGGTCTCCTCCCTCCCTATGGGAAGGAGACATGACTTTGCTGACATGCCAGGCGTGAGGTTTGATGAGTCTGGGCCAATGAGTCTCTAGATAATTAATCAGATGCTAACAAAGAGTTAACTACTGCAAAGGTATAGTTTAACAAATATTTCAGGTAAGGATTATCTTCTGTGAATAACTTGGGACCGGGCAGCAGCAGGGAAGTACCATGCATAAAAACACAGGTACTGGGAATGCTCTGTTTTTATTCACAGCCCAAGTCAGCATAGACCTTCCTAAATCTATGCTGCTGACATAAATAGCTGTATCCATTGTGCATGGAATTAATCATACTTTTAACAAAATTATTAATTAATTAATTTCAGTGAAGCTTGGGTCAAGCCTGAGTTAATTTCTTCTTTTGGTTGCTTTAAAGTCAACTTTGTTGAGGATTTTATCTAGTTTAGCTTCTTTTTCTCTGCTACCCCAAGAATTATATGGTAAAAATGAGATTGTTTAGCTAGTACAGCCCAAATTGCATAGTACCCATAGGCACATAGAAGCAACGTTGTGACTTCTTAATATTTTCTGCCAGTTTCTATGAAGACTTTGGATTTAACTCAGTCATGTCTCAGGACTGGCTAGCAAGATTCATTCTGCAGTGCTGGTTGGAAAAGAGAGAATGAATCCCCTTTGCCTCTTAATTTTTCAACATTCAGCCATTGGTAGGCCCAACAGGGGATCTTCAGGTTACCCTAAAAGGTTTGAAATGTGACAGCTTCAGAGACTTTCAAAAAGACTTGCAATCCCCTAAGACATTGCCTAAAATCTCTCCTGAGTGTCTGTTTCTTTTTGGCCACTGATGGTGGCAGGCTGCCAATCCTTCAAAGCAGGTCCTGTGGTCAGAAAAGGGCTTGCCTCCCATCCAAGGATGAAAGTCCATCAACAAAGTGGTTCATTGGCATTCTACTGTGAAGATGGAAGAAATCTGCCTGTAGCGACACAGCACTGGCAAGGTTGGTGAAACAGAGAGAGAAAGAAAAGCGTTTGCAAGGCTTTTGCTCTCCATGGGGGAAATTAAAGGTGGCTTGTGTTATAAAATATTAAATAGTGATTTAATCAGCAGTGAGATATGTAAGTGAGCTTAATTAGAAATACATATTATCCTTTGACTTTAAAGCGCAAAATGAAAAATTAAAGCAATCTTAGAGGATATGTAATCAGCAAGGAATAATATGTTGGAAAATGAGCCTGATGTTATAATTGGTGTATGCAATTAAAATTAATTAATTTTAGTTAGCATACATGCATGCAAATATTAAATCAATGAATTTCAGATATTAAACTCATAATTATAGTGATACTATTGCCAGAGCTAGTGACAGAGGAATTGACTTTTCAGTGGTAAATACTTGCTTTTCACATTTGAGGTCTGTTCTCTTCGCTGTCCTGTCAGGCTGAAACATAATGATTAAAGCTATTTGTTTGAGCATGATTTAAAAAATATTTAGATTCACCCTCATTCTGACTTGTGCTTCCTACCTTCTTAGCTATATAAGTTATACTCACCTCTGAGGTAACTCCAAGACATTTTTTGATGTAGTGCAATTTTAGTTTAAGAAGTTCCCACCCACTCACTGGTTGATAGACTTCCCCCCTGGCCCCTGCCTGATTGCTTTCCCTGTCTCTTTGCTAATATAGTCTTGAGGAGATGTGCTGTAAGCCAACTCATGGAATGATCTGGACTTTGTGAAAAAACATCTTGTCTCTGCTTTCTCTGCAGATTCTCTAACAACTGTTCACCAAACAAAGTGATTTTCTTTATTTCACCTACAAATAAAACCCTCAATGCTTGCAATAAAATTATTCCAGAGTATTAAATTCCAGTGTAAGTAAATTGTAGAGTAGCAGCTTTCTCAGATCTGGTCAAAATTTTCTTAAAGTGTTTTCAGTTCCTCACTTTGGAGACTGACAACACACTTTTATAAAAGCTCCTGCTTTTCCAAAAGTCATCCAAGGTAATGTAGGAGCAATTGTAACACTGAATGACTATTTTGCTACCAAAATGAATTAAAAGTCTAAAATTAGAAGAGTACCAATGAATACAGCTATTATTAAACATAAGAGAGGGTACATTTTTAATCCAGTTTAGCCTAGCAATTAGCACCATATTAATCCCCTTCAGATTATACATGCAACCCAAAACAGAAAGCAGACCCCTGTTGCTAGAAGCTTCATTAAAATAAAAGATTTTATAACAGCTTTAAAGTAAACTTCCTTGTTCTCCCATGGTACAAACGTACCTGTAAGAAGAATTCAAGGACATTCGCTAAGAGAGATGGAAAGGAAAGCTGTGCTGATGAGTTAAAAGGAGGGCAGACCTCCCCTGCCTGCTTCAGTCTCTGCATACCTGCATAACCAGCACACTGTATTCTGCCATGCCTTTGTTTCTCATTTATTCCAATATTCTTTCCTGTTCTGGCAGCAATCTTTTCACTGAAAATATGTTTTCTTACTAAAGCATCCATATATTTAAAAGCAGTCATTTCTCATGTGGGGTATCTGTGAAGGCTTGCCCAGGTTACAGTAATCCCTAAGGGGCAATTAGGCAGGTACCACTGCCTGTGCACCTTCTCGCTCAGCCTTTCGATTTGATGAGGAGAGATTAAGCTGCATTTACTCTGGCTTCCTCTGCCTATTTCAGGTACCAGTAGGTTTTTATTTTGACATCCCTTCCCTCTCATTCGCACTGCTAGTGTGCACACTGTATGCTAAATGCTAATGAATTTGTTGAAGAAATGATAATTAGGTGATGTAGGTAGTCTGTTCAGAAAGATCATGTTTGTATAAAAATGGAACTTAAGCAGAGTTATAAAATCACCAGGAAAATGCCTGATTTGTCTAAGGATTTCCACTTTTATCTGCTGCATGCAATAGCAACAGGGATCAAAGCAGCTAACTTTCTATCATCTTGGGACAAAGGTGCTTGTTTGATTCAGCTTCAAGGGCTGCATGCACAATCAGACCCCCGGAGATACTGAAAGGCAGGAACGAGAGAGATGCTTCAACAAAGTTCATTGGGAGGAAGCTGCCTGCATGGAAAAAAAAGACTGAGAAAGGAAATAAAAAATAGAATGGGACATTAATACACTCTGAGGTCACAGAAAGGTGAAGAAGATATTCAGAAAGACACTTGGAATGGAAATATAGGTGCTGTTAAAACTAAACAGAGACATTACTTAGGTTTAATGAAGCTGAATTTAATCAAGACGGAATTGAACAAACTGTTTTATAATTGCTCATTGTAGTGTAGCAACATGGTGTGACAACTTTGCAAAATTATGAAAATGCTGTCCCTGCCTCCACGGAGATGGAGGTGGAGCAGGCAGCCTGCCCAGTGGCCCAGCTCCTTTCCATGTGAGGAAGTGTCAAGTCTTCTAGGGCCCTCTTTCCCTGGCTGGTGTGGGTCTCGGGTGCAGGAATGGCAAGGGAGAGGACTGCCTTGGGGTGCTGTTGTACTAAGTTATGGTTCATATTGCACAGTTATGTTCTATATCACACTGAAAAAATGCTTTGCCCTATATCTTCCCAAGCCCTCCCCACCGGCAGGGTCTCATTGGCTGCAATTTGGTTGTCTTGGTATTTGGGCAACAGATATAAAGAAGTTAGTGATTTTGTGATGTAGCTATACAGATGTACTAAAATTTCACTTTCACATGGCAGAAGATACCAGCACAGCTAAGATACAGGTTTTGTTTTCTTTTTTCTTGAGTGACAAAGGGACTGAACTCTGCTGCTTTAGAATACAGATGTATTACTCTCATCAAATTTTACTATGAAGTTTGGAGGTAGAGTTTATGGCAGGCCATTATTTAATTTTTATGCCCTGGGAACTTTTGCATGGTTCTTTGGGAAGGAATGATTTTAAAGTCACCTTATTTTGCCCCCTTTTCCATCAACAACTGTTGTTGGTAGTTGCAGTAAAAACAAATTCCGATGTGTGAAAATAACATGCTCTGTTTGCTTTTCAACATGGAGGGATTAAAGGAAATAGTGTGATAATTATGAATTTTGCTCTTTTAAGTGAATCTACGCATTTTTCATCTGTCCCTACTCCTTGTTTTCTTGCAAAAGATGTTTTTCTGTTCTTCCAACCAAAACATAAAATAAATGCAAGCAACATAATCTTGAATTCATGTGAATATCTGAGGAAGGAAGAGATGGGTCACTTTAGCATCTTTTGTAAGTACTACAATTTGATTGAAAAGAATAAACTTTACTTAAAATTTCTTGACTCATTGAAATTTTTTGTTGTGTATTGAAATTAAAGCTATGGACAGAAACTACTTTATTGCTTGCATTACACTGTGTTGTGATCGGTCATCAGGGAATTTAATCATCATTCTAATGTTAGGAAAAATTAAAATTTGAAGGCAGGGTAGGGTGACATCAGTTCAGTGGTATTTTAGGTACCCAGCTGCTTTGCCTGCTGCAGAAATTTTGTGTCTCAACTTTGTGGTTAGACCCTCTTGCCATAAGTAGGAGTTAGGCTTTGGAGATAATAGAAGATTGCTCTTGGTCCAAATGTGTGTAGCATAAAATAGGAAGGAAAATAGGAAGGAAAGTTATATGGCTGATTGTATACTTATTTTTTGATTGAGGAAGTCACATGAAATACGTAAATAGAATACGGATTTTGTGCCAGTCAGGGATTGAAATGGGCCAATATTTAATTGCACTGTATTGTTGCTTCTCAGACTTTAAACAGATATAATTACCCTTTTTAAACATATAGGCTACAGGAAAAATAGGTTACATTAAGTATTCTTAAATTTTCATTTTGACCCCAGGTAATAGTGTAGAACGATTGTGATCATGGATGTTGAAAAGTCAGGCTCCTGTTGCTCATAAGATTTTCAAAAATTGGTTAGTTTAATGTGTTTAAATTCAAACTGAATGCATAATTTTATCTGCTGCCTCCAGGAGCAAAAAGAAAATGTCAAGTCTGGTGTGACAAGTAAAAAAAAACTTTTGTTCTTAGAGTCTCCAGTCTGCATTTGCTGAAATTCCTGGTGCTGAATTGCCTTTTGTAAGGTTGTACTTTCTGAAAGTGATGAGAAATACAAATATGGTTGAAGGTACACAGGTGAAAAGCATATTGAAAAGGAAACTGAGGATTAGCAGAGGAATTGCATTCTTAGTACTGGCTGGCATTTAATTTATTTGTGGGCAGGTTAAGCAGTCTTGTGTCATATCCTGTTTCAGAATCCTAAATATTTGTTAGCAGTTGCTTTGCTAATGCCACTTTTGAGGAAAGGATGCATGGTTTCTTGACAGGTCTGCATGCCTGACTTGGAATACTTTCTGGTCCATGCTGCCGGAGGCTATTCAGCTTCCCTAGGGCTGGACCAAAATGAGCAGAGGGCTACTGGAGTATGAGGGGGGATTCCTCCAGCTAAGAGTTTCTAGAGAATAAGGGCCTTTTCTCTGGGGTGTTCCTTCTCACCAGATGAGCTTTGGGTCTGAGATAATGCTGACACCATACGTAGGCCAGCAGCTCAGTATGCTGTTAAGTGTCTCAGCAGATGGATAACAGGAGAGACTCAAAGAATACCTGGAAGCAGGTATTTCATTTGACACAATGTACCTTAAATCCAAACTGTAGATGTGTAAGGCATTTTCAACTGGCTAGAATAGTTGTAGACATTATATCCTCAGCTGGGCATCTACAGACTGACTTGTCTAAGTTAATTTTACTGCAATCCTTCAGGTTGAATCTCCAAGCTGACCATCTCAAATTTCTCATTTAAGAGTCTTAGAAGCTTCAAGTTGACTTAACATGCACAAAACAATAGCAATAAACTCCAGGAGAACTAATCCAAGTGTACAGAGAAACTGCTACGCCTGAAATGGTTTATATTAAATCTATCATAATCAAATGCAAAGGTGGCAACTCATCCCTTTTTTTCAGTTTCTTGTAATTTGCTTGTAATTTTACTGAACTTCAGCAAGTTGGGCAAACATTTTTTGTGCTCAGGGACTGCCTTAGATTGATGATTTGATAATATTGCTAGTGCTTTGTTTTCTGCTTTATGATATTTAAAGGAGCTTAACATACCTTTTGTCATTCTCAAGTTCTAATATTTATATTTCTTCTTAAAGCTCAGAATTTTTGGGCTGTTACTATTTTGTACTGAAACAATCAAAATAAAGCCTTTCACTGTCATTTGAAGGTTAATTGATGTGCTCTTTGGGGCATTCATCTTGGGTCAGCAATGCACAGATCACAAAAAACCACGTGTTTCATCCAAGGCACTGACTTGGTAAAACAATGGCCTTCGATTGGGCTGAGATTTCAGTGTGATTTCCCTGCTTCCTTGAAAAAAATGGAGAAGCCTCCAACTGCAATGCAAATTCCTTCTCCTGTGTTAGACCCAAAGATCACATGCAACTTTGCTTATATCCTTGTGTGTGTTTATCACTGTAGATCTGATCACTACCAGCAGTGGGGGTCTTTAATCTGATAAATCTGACAAGAGATGCTTATGCATACCATTAGGAGGGCAATATTCCATATGGTCTCTAATTGGTTTGAATTTATCCTATTATTTCAGCATTTAAATGTTGCTGAATGTAATTTAGATGTGTCAGGCTCATAAAGTGTAGGCTCTGGTGTGAGTTCATTATTGACAAGAGATACATCCAGCAAGGCTATTTCTGGCTCCAGGCCCAAGCCCTCAGCATTTTTCTTTCCTCACGTGTAGCTTTTGTCTGCTAGCTATACTCCTACAACCATGCTGGAGTAGTCTCTGACATATTCTTTTTATTGCTTCCCCTCCAGTATAATTTCTCTTTTTCCGTCTCACAGGGTGTGTATACAATTTGTTGATTTAAGAGAATGATAGGTCATGCAGAATGTGTGGTTGATGTAACCAGACTAAACAAAACATGGTTTTCTTATGTCCTGGTTTGAAAGGACAGGACAGGTGTGTGCTAGGGAAAAAGCAGGGCCTTCCCTTGAAATGGAGAAAGTAAAATCCCTCCCTATGAATTAATATAATTTTGAAATTAAGGGGCTCTCAGGCAAAGATATGGGAAATAACAGTTCTTTACTAATATATATGAGGCAAAACAAAGCAACAACTATGAAATTAACAATGAACAGAACAGGAACCCAGTAACAGTTCTTTTAGTTTCAGGCACTTTCCCCTCTGGTGCAGTTGCCATCACTGTTGGCAGTGACCTCTGTCAGGTTCCCAGTGGACAGGGGCAGATGTGGTGATCCCGTGCATTTGCAGGAGTGCTGGGGGTGATGGCGGCTGTTTTCCAGATGGGAAGGGGTGGAGGAGAAACTCTGCCCACGAACCCTTGGGCAGTGCTGTTCCCGGTGCTCCAACAGGATGCTTGGAGATAGCAAACTGAAGCAGGAGAGCTTCCTAGCAGGGATGAAGGGTCCAACACCAGAAGAGGCAGCCCCCAGTGTTGGGATGGCAAGGGAGGTTTTCCAGTGGCCTTTCTCCTCTGAGAACCAAAAAGGAGCGAGTGCTAGTAACTCCAGCATCCCACCCTATTTTACCTGTTTCGAATCTCAGGGTGTTACCCCATTTCCCCCCTCCCCCCACCCCCCAACCCTCTCCAAGAGAAACTCAAAAGAAAACAGGGAGGCTCTCCCTCCCCCATCTGTAGATCTCAAGGACCTAGCCATAAGTGAAAAAAATTCACAAGCAGAGAGAAAAGGAAAAATCCAACCCTCAACAGTGAGGATGCTGTAAGGCACGAACATCATTCTTATTAGTGAATGCCTGGCTAATGCAATGAAACCTGACTGTCAGTATCTTCTAATCTGGGTGTTGTGGCCAGTGCTACTGTCCAGTTATTGAAACTGATATAAGATGAGCTCATTCTTCCCTTATGGGAATGCAAAGTCAGTGGACATGGCAAACACTGAGAGCTTTTCTTATATTTTTAAATCTCATTTGATCTCTAAAGGGGCAATTTGGAATGCAACAGGAAGGTTTGGGGCTGCATGGGTTTTTGACATATTTCTGTGACTGTAAAAATCTCTCTGAAGAACAACTTGAGCTCCATGGCAGAACAAGTGTGCAAGTATGCTAATACCGCCAACACGTGCGCTCACATGGCACAGTGGGTAATTAATGAGTCAAACTCCAAGGAATTTAGTTTTCATTATTCATCTCAATAAGAAAAGTTTTTATATGGTTGTCTTACAAATATTCATAAACAGAATTCAATCTACTGCTCCGCTTTAAAGAGCAAAAATCTTTTACCCACTCCACTTTAAATAGCCTCCTCCTTTTATAAGGTGCAGACATTCTGTAGTGGTTCATATTCCTGCTTTAATGGCATCCTTAGTCTCTTAAAGAGGAATCATTTTCCCTCTAGGCAGATTCCCTGATTCCAAGAGCTTTATGCAGCCTCTTTACAACATCATTGCAAAGTAGGAAGGCCAACAATGCCTTTTAGCAACATAGAAGTATGAAAAGGCTTTTGGGTGAAGTATGACTTTTATTAGACCTGCACCAAAACAAAAAAATTAAGCAGGCACATGCCTGACACCCTGTCTTGATTATGTTGACCATCTGATGTGACCAAGAGATGTGTTGTAGACACCTACAAAACAGTGATCTTGCAGACCTATGAATTAGGATAAATAGGACTTGCAAACATGCTTCGGGCCTCACACCTCACACACTTTCCTCACATTTTGCATTGAGTTAGACTTGTGATGTGAGGAGGAAAGACCTTCTGTGGATGTTGAGAGGCAGTGCCTAACATTGTTTCTGCCTTAAAACATACTGTCTTGATGTCACATTCACAAAGCATACTGCCACTATTGCATTTTAACTATTCCTGAATATGCACTTCGGAGATAACCCTGAATTTCTTTCCATCACTCTTGGTGAAGCCCCTGGTTCAAGTACACTAGGTTGGATTTCTTGAGGGTGAGGCAGATGGTAGTGTTCTCCATTCTCTAATATGTCTGCCTGCAGCAGCCATAGATGCATATGGAGTCTTGTTAGAGGTTGGGTTGTCATCTTCTTTTCCCTGTGGAATTTTCCCCATTGTGATGTTAAGAAACTCTTTAGCTACACCCTAGGATGATGCCTAGTGACAAAGGCGGGGGGGTAGGGAGGACACCACAAGGCTGGGGCAGGGTGGGAAGGAGGTGGAAAGGTAATTGGGCTCTCAGGGGGACACTCTCTCGACCAGGCTCATTGGAGGAAGATGTCCAGGGCTGCTACCTACCACACCCCTTGCCATCCCAACAGGGGACAGCCAAGTTCACCACTGCTGGCCACTGCACTGCTGCTTCCCCCCGCACACAGCCTGTCACCTCTGAGCACCCAGCAGAGCGTCACGACCCACTTGGTGAGCAGGGGGAGTCCTTCCCAATCCTTCTTCCATCTGGGCCTCTGCCGCCATTGCTCCTGCCCTCTGCAGCTGTGTGGGACCTGACCTGCCCCCACCATCAGTACTAATTGCAGGGAGAAAGTGTCTGTGGCCAAAAAGGACTGGAACTGAATTACTGTTCTGTTTTGTTGCTAATTTTTATAGCTGATGTTGTTTTTGTTTGTCTTATAGATATATTAGTAAAGAACTGTTATTTCTAACCCCATCTTTGCCTGAGAGCCCTTTAATTTCCAAATTAATAAATTGTAGGGAAGGAATCTTCACTCTCCATCTCAGGGAAGGATTCCTGCCTTTCTTGGCAAATAGCTGTCTTTGAAACCAGGACAAGTCTGAAAATCCTTGTTCTCTGAGCAAGATGGTCTTACCAGGTAGAGAGACTAGGTGCAAAACAGGCTTGTTAGAATTGTCTTACCAGGTAGAGAGACTAGGTGCAAAACAGGCTTGTTAGAATTAACATAGTATATTTTCATTTATTTAGTGTTAGGAAGTACATGTATTATGAAGATACAATAATGAAAGTCTTCCTATGTATTTATTCTAATCATGAAAAGTTTGGTGCAATATAAAGCCTGCTGGCCTCCAATTCTGGGATGAATTGAGTAGAATTCCTTACTGAACCTTCTTTTCCTCTCTTTTTCACATCTCTTACAGCATAACTCACTGTTGTCAATTGACATTCTTGTTGGTAACTTAGTCTCTTCTCTGGCTTGAGGCTCTGTAATTGTTAAATTATTTCTTATACTGTGCTTAATAATAGAAAACCATTTTCATATCTAGGTAGAGAGATTTTTCCAAACTGGTAGCCGAGACAAATTTTGGAATCTTTGAAGCTGTTCACCTGCGCTGGTTTATCTTTGCCCTTTTATTCTAATTTGTCTTTTGTTTCCAGAGAATTTAGTTACTCCTGTCCTTTAGTTTAACTCTGGCCACAGAGGTGGGACAATATCTCCAAGATAAACACATGATAAAATTTTCCACACTACATTACTGTACTACTTCCAGTGTGGGGAGATTTTCTATCAGTCTACAGTTTCCAGGAGACTTTCTACCAAGATAGATAAATAGATAGATAGATAAATAGATAGATAGATAAATATCTTTCCCATATATAGAATCATGGAACCATTCAAATTCAACTGTAATCTATATCCCCAAGTGCTCCATCTACACATTTTTTGACTACTTCCACTGATGGAGATTCTACCACTTTCCTAGGAAACCTGTTCCAAAGCTTAACAACCCTTTAAATGAAGACATTTTTTCCTAATATCTGATCTAAACCTCCTCTGTTGCAACTTGAAGTAATTTCCTCTTGTTCTGTTACTTGGTACCTGAGAAAAAAGACTGACACTCACCTTGCTAAATCCATCTTTAAGGTTGTTTTACGGAGTAATAAGGTCCTCCCTGAGCCGCCTCCTAACCACTCCTTCTGTCACTCCTCCTAAGAGTTGTGCACCAGACCCTTAACCAGCTTTGTTGCCCTTCTCTGGTCACAATCTAGCACCTCAAGGTCTTTCTTGTAATGAAGGGCTCAAATTGAGCACAGCATTTAAGGTGTGGCCTCAGCACTGCTGACTACATTGGGATGATCCTTGCCCTAGCACTGTTGGCCACCATTTTTGATACCAGCTAGGATGCCATTGGACTTCTTGTCCACCTGAGGAATGTAACTGAAAGCATAATCTGATCTACATTTGAAAATAACTTGTTATTTTCACAATATTTTTGTTATTTTTCACTTCTTATCTTTGTAACATCTTTTTTTCTTTGATCAATTTAATTTTCCCTATGCAAACTACTTTTTTTTTCAGTATATTAAAATGAAGTACATCACGTTTGAAATTCATATCACAGAACACTACCATCATTACCATTTGAACACTGTATATCTAAAATATTTTCTTTCTTATATTTCACTTGGACCTTTAATTAGGTGAGGGTTTTCTATTATTATTTTCGCTTCTAAGAGATGGATGCATTGAACAATGTGCAGATGTCATCAGCCTGGTAAGTGGTGTCAGAAATCTCAAGGAGATAAATGCTGTAACAACTCATACTTTCTTCTCCATGGATAAAAAGTCATCCTTCCAGTGGCCTCTCTATGTGTGTATATGCAACTAGAACATATACTTGCAACTAACTGGTCCTGATGCATGAGAAGTGAGCAGTAAAAATTACTGATTTTTAAGCAATTACATGTAGCAGAATTTGAAAATCTATTGACCTGTGGAATATGCTGACTGCTGAAGAATGAAAGGAGATTTTCCTTGGTCAAGGGGCACGGTGTGTTCTGCAGTCAGTGTAAACTGAGTTTGACACAAGGAAATGGCTGGAAAAATAGACAGCTTCTCTCAATAGAAAGAGATTGATCATAATAATCCAGGCTCAGTAAATAATTAAAAAATCACTAAGATAATAAATGGCTTTAAATGGGAGAAAGGGACAGTTGGATTTACAAGGAACCACAATGTATTTTTCTGTTAAAATTATCACTCCTATTGTTTAAATGTCTCAGGGACATTAGGGAGAAATGGTAAACTTTGTTTTTGGAATTTTAATAGCAACTACAAATCTCCATAACAGCAATAAACAGAGTGCACTATATTGTCAACCAAATCGACTGATGAGATCAACGAAAGAGTAGATAGCCTGGGAACAATACCCACTTGACTGACAAGTGCCTACAGACTCTTGAGTGTATAGGTAGTGGAAAAGAAAAAGGAAAATTAAAATATTTTCTAATTCTTTAGGGCAAGGACAGTAGAAAATTTAGAGGTTTTATTTATAGTAGGATGATGCAGATGAAGCTCATCTTAAACAGTGTAAGATGAGGGAGATTTTTTTCCAAGGCACCTCTAGGAAGTTTAACCTCTTATATATTCCAAGCATATATTTGTGCACACCTAATCCAGATTCAACCACGACAGAAGGGACAGCCTCCTGAATGGCAGTCAGGTTTGTGGAGCATGAGTACAGATATGAAATACAAAGGACCACCTAATATTTTTGAGTGTACTTGAATTCTCAACACACTCTATGTGAGGCAAAATGCTTTTTCTAAATATCATGAAATGGCTGTTGGACCTCTGAGGTCCCATAAGTGGTTGCACAGCTCTCAGGTAATGCTGTGCTTGTGTCTGTTTTCCCTTATACTGCTAAACACATTTAACCTTGCAATGCAGCACAGGAGAGAATTTAGCCAAAATGGATATATTCAGGCAGCTTCATCTTCAAATAGTTTTAAATAAAACATGACGCTCTACGTATTTTGATTTTGCTTGCTCCCAAAGCAAGTAATTTGTACAATCACTAATCGCAAAATTTCCATAACCAGCATAAGTCAAATAAGAATGGATTTAAGTTTTTCTCAAGATTACAGTAATTTCGCACTGATAAGCTGCACCTATTTCACTGAAGAATCGAGCCGATCCCAAAAGTGCAGCTAATCACCAGGTGCAGCTTATTTATGGACAAATTCTGGCGAAATGCCAACCTGGAAGTGAGAGCTGGCCAGGGAGGGAGCTGTCGCAGAGCCTCAGT
>VRYO01000406.1:3412863-3491914 GCA_009812075.1 Sialia sialis
CGGCTTATATTCGGGTGCGGCTTATATATGGACAAATCCCGTGGTCTTCCCAGCTACCCGGAAGTGCGGCTTATATTCAGGTGCGGTTTATAATCGTGAAACTACTGTATTTCTTTATGCAGTGTGAAAGTGTGCAGGTAGGAAGAAAATGAAGAGAATACAGTTATCTGGCTAAAAAAATAACACCACTCATGTTTTCAGTACTAATTCAGTGTGCATTGCAAGATTTCTCACCAGCACTGGAAAACTTACTTTATCCTTTAATAGGAGGGAGTTTTATTTTTTGCAGTCAGAAGCAACAACAACTGAAAAATCTGCAGTACCAGTTTTGTATCCCCATGGCTCAACTTGTGTCACCGACACACAGAGAGGCATATTTCAGCGAGAAGGACAAAAGCACATGCAGAGAAACAATCCTTTTCTGATGACATTGGCTACCTGGAAGCTGGCTGGCTTATGAGGTGAGTGTGAGGTCATGTTGGCTCTCTTCAGGCTGACTGGGAATGGTTTGGCAGGGATTAGCTGGTTGCCGCTATGCTACCACTTCTGGCCTGAGTGACAATTTGGCAGGGTGCTCAGGTGCAAAAAGCAGAGCAGCAATCTGTTCCCTTCCCCAGCCCTCCTCCCCACAGCAACCTCATTTCTTCTCACTTCAGTGTGGTGCTCCCTCCCTTTATTTGTGTGTGAGAGTGCAATGCACGCCTCTCCCTGTGGTAGTGGCATTTGAAAGACACCAGTGTTTGCTCCATCTGGCTCCTGTATCTGTACTCCTTCTCATGACAGTGCGAATCCAGGACAGATTTCAACAAAAGAATGGTTGCCACTTTTCCATTCTGTTTAATTCTCTGATGTGTGGGTACACCAGGGTCACCATTTTAGCGCCTTGAGATGTGCTTGCAAGGATGTGGCAGCCCACTGAAAACTGATAAGAAGCCCTATCAAAATGTTCCCTGGTTAGACTCCCTGTACCCTTCCACCTCTACCATACTCCCATCCCCTGACAGGGTGTCGAATGAAAAGCTACGTGGGTGCTCACTGCTGTCAGAAAGTGCCAGTTTGCCAAAAACCATAAGGTTTTGCAGAAGTGAAGTTCAGCCCTTCATGTACAAAATGTTGTAAGATGCAGAGGGCAGTGAAAGGAGCCTGATGAGGGGGTAGACAGAGAGATTGAAGGATGACAGACAACAGGGGCTGGCATCTGGAGATCACATTCTTTCACCTTGCAGTAGCCAGCATGTGTTTTTTTTCAGGCGTGGGAGTATTTCCTTCAAATCTTTTGTTTGTCAGATTTTCAGTAAAATCTTGGCATATGTGCATTTGGACTGGGGAGTGGGGAGGGAGGAATGGGGAAACAATTTTGCTCACAAATATTTTTGAAAGATTTCTGTTTTTTGCTTCATCACAGTAAAAAAATTCTGAAGACTTTCTCTATTCCACAACTCATTTCACATCTTAGCCCCACAAACTGTGCTATATCCCAGTAGTAAATGTAACCATTTACACAAACAGGTATTGTGAAGAAAGATCTAGCAGAGAGGAGCTAAAACCCATGATGAATAATCAGGAAACAAACGTCATCAGCCACAGACTTGGAACTGCACATTTTTGGTGTGCAGGTTTTTTCTGTTGATACGAATGTAAGAAATAAGTGGTTGGTGCTGTATTCTTTGATGAGATATTATACTGAGATTTTGTTTTCCAATATAATTTTTATCATGGAAGAACATTTGAATTGGAAGATGGAGGAGAGAAAATAATTTTGATTTCTTAGCCTGAGACTATTAAATTCCCACTACTGCTCGATTTTACTCTGATCCAAGCCCTTTGTGTCATACCATTTTCACAATTAAATTATTCATGAATGTGTCTGAATTAGACTGTAAAACTGCATCATGTTACTCGTTATGTAATTAATAATTGAAATTTCTGTCTTATTTATATTTTCTGACTTGCATTGCAAAGTTAAATTATAACAAACACATTTCCAATCAGTCCTGTCTTCTTATTTTGTGCAAGTCATCAAAAGCATTGCCATTCTAATGACATATCCAGGGAAAAACAGGCTTATACCATTCCAAAAGGACAGACTCTGGATGTATTAAATGACTAAGATAATTGGTGAGTGGCATTTTATAGGTTGCATTATGCAGGAGAAATGTGCATTTGAATGGGATTTGCAATCAGGAGGAGAAGACTAATACTGAGGAAAAAAACCATAGAACACAGAATCCTATGTATTAGAGGATAAAACCTTTTTAGGTCATCTGGCCCATCTGGGAGATTAAGATATTTTTCTGTTGCCCCTCTCTTAATGCATTTCCTGCTACACCTTAGATGTTCCAGTGAGGGATCTGTTATATTCTCCCAGAGAATTTATTTCACAATGTTGCAGACAGCTGGGCTTTCTCTAACATTCATACTACATCTTCTGTCTTTTCTTTCATTCAGTGTACTAAGAAAATGGGGAGGTATGTGCCTAGAGATGTAAAAAATATTTAAACTGGTAATCTTCTTGAGAAATAATTTATGTTTTTGTTGAAACAGTGGACCAATAAGTAATATGTTCTTGCCTTGCACACCTCTCTCAAAATTTGCTGATGGTGTCATTGTATGGAAGGCCTGGGAAAAAAAGTAATGAGAAATAAAAGAAAAAGAAATATTATCTATGCATCATAATTTCCTAAAGAGATTTGGTAGGGTTTTGTTGTTGCATGCTGTTGAAGTTGGAAGAAGTTTCAGGGAATAGGACTTCAGCTCCAGGTTTTGCCATAGGTCTTGTGTGCTCCTTTGGAGACATTGTTGGAATATACAAGGAAGTTTAACATTCCCTCAAGAACAGCCTTACTTTTCTATGCTATAAACTGAAAAGGAAAAACTGTTAATTTCAAGTGTTCTGGGCCAAAAAAAAAAAAAAAATTCATCATAAAAGTACTACAGCTAGCTTCAGAAATAACTAGCTGTTTATTTGTTCCCTGCTTTTTGTCTTCCCAGTGGAGTTCAGGCAGCTGAACAAGACTGCAGGTAAGAAATTATCCATGTGGCTTGAAAATGGCAATGCTATTCGGATGGAGGCTGTATGAGAAATCAAGCATGGATACCCTCTCTGCTTTTTACTAAATAAATTCCACATAGAGTAGTTATATGTCTACCCTGGAAATCAAATGACAGTTGACCTAAGGTGTCAGAAATAAGCTTTCAAATGGCTCAGAAACTTTATTCCTGTCTCACTCCAAATACCACCCAAATGGCAAAGAAGGTCTACAGCTAGACCAAGATAGACTCATTGCAGAAGCCTCTGTGCACATCTTCTTAGTAACTGGAGTCACCTTGTCAGATCAATATGCAATAGAAGCCTTTACTTTATGTAATAGTTCATTAAACAAATCCCACCTTCTTTTACCAGCTCCTTAGGTGATTTCTAGAATCTCCTATATGACCTCTGCATTGGTATTCAACTGCACCTGCATGGAGGGAGTAACTCGGAACCTCCCAGTTATTTTCAGCCCAGTCTTTTCGCTTTGTTGTACAGTATACCACATGCCTATATCTCCCCATCTTGCTTCCCATATAGTTTTGTTCAGTAAAGTGCTTGGAAAAATCATCAGATGGGTACTAGACCAATAAAATGAAAAATTAAATTTGACCATTTTTAGCGTCATCAGTTGTTGCTCACTTTTTCAGTAAAGAAATCATCTTGTCTAGCAACATGCTTCAGGTTTTGCCAGAACTGTTATTCATCATGTCTCACCCTATTTGACATACCTGCTAAAGCTAAGAGTTAAACACGACATGCTTGGTTCTATAAATAAACAAGCTAAACATTGCATGGGCAGTTTCTTCATTTAGCCTATGGATGAATGGGCAAATGTGACTGAGTGACCTGTGCTTCTGAATTCATTTGTTCTCTGATGTGTTGGAATTGGGCATATTCACTTACTGACTATTTGCAGAGTAAAGCTGGTCTCTTAAACTGATTGTATGCATGCTTTTCATCTGAGCTGTGAAGCAGAATTTCTTCCCTCTTGAAGTGGTTCATAGCATACTAGTTATTGTGGGTTACGTGTCTCAGCCTGTAGGCAAAGTCTTAACTACTTTCATTTTCTTATAGGCTCTTTCATCTTCCCCAAAGAAACTCTGATCTCTCCCAGTTGTAATATTACTTCTTATATTGTGCTATTTCTTTCAGAAGAAATATATTTTTATATATGAACACACATATGCATGCACCATTAATATGTAAATGTATAAGTTTAAAAATGTATATATGAAGGGCAGTAATTAAATGCAATATATGAAATAAACACATTCGGGCTAAGGGGCTGGAATACTGCATTTTCTGTGTAGTTTCCCCTTACTAGTCTTTCACACTGCTTTTTTGCTTTTTTAAATGTTTTTTTCCTGTATGTGAATAAAAGACTAGTTCTCCTGAAATTGACTCTTTTATCTGTAGAAGACATAATGTACAGACAGTAGCAAGGCAGGGATCCTTCCCAGGCTTTTTTTGATTGAATGTGGCATGGGGGCTGTAAGGGGTTAGAATGTAAGTTTGGCATTACAGATAAGGAGTTGTGATTTCCTCCCGACAACTGAACTTCTTGAAGCCACCTAGTCCTTAAAGAGAAAAGCAGTTTCCAGACAAGTAAAGTCCTTGGTTTGTTATTGCCAGCAAAACATGCTGGAGACTAAATTGACAGCGACACTTTTAAAGATGGTAGGATGATGCAAAATGATGGCATGTTGGAATTTGGATGCATGACTGTGCAGAGCCCAAAAGCAGAGCTCTTACATCTGTTTGTGCAGGTAGGAATACTATCGGACAAGGGCACAGGATGATGTTTGCGTCACAGAATTGTTGAGTACAGCTTGAACATTCTTGGCAGCATCCTGTGACCTTCTCTCCTACTCCAGCTTCTCCCTGATAGCAGAACTGTCTCTGGCCAAAGGTTAATTTTTTCTGATAACACCTAACTTTCTGGATAGACAATATTTGTGAAGTCTGAAAAAAAAGAAACTAAAATAAGTAAATAGGGAGCCCTGAATCACAGGCAGAAAGTTTCATTCTCTTCTGCTCCTATGTGGGCCATTTTAACAGGAGCCCACAGAATTGTTTAAATCTCCTCTTAAACTGTAAAAATGCAAAACTGATTTCCTATTGGACTGGCATATTATGCAGTCACTCACATCAGGATAAAGCAGTTGGAAAGGTGTGGCATTCTGATTTGGTCTAATTTTTATTTGATTTCTGATAGTTTTAATGAAATTATGTAAAGTTTGGGACAGTGGAGAACTGGAAACTATGTATCTGACTATGCCCATCACTGCCTACTACCATGCACAATAGGAACACTTTTAAAAGTCACCATCACTGTGAATCAAGTTCAGCTACCAGCAGAGGTCTGATTCTGCTGGGAGGTTCACATGTGGATAGGGAGGTAGGAATACTAAGAATAAACTTTGAAATTTAGAAGACAGCCATTAACTATTGCACATTGTCACTAATTGCTTAGCTAGATAAAAATGTTAAAATACCAGAAATTTAAGTGAAAGACATAGTTCTGGTGTGATTTAGTTTGCCAAGCTACCAGGAGGTGAGCAGAAGCAGTAAGTTTCTGAGCTTCCACAGAGCTCAAAATCGGAAATCTCCAGATGTCATAAGAAGGAGAATATGAAATCCAATAGGTTCATCTATATGGATTTAAAAAACATTTGGAGGAGGCAACCAAAGTTGCAATGAGAGCTGCAAAAGCTGGAAATTTATCACTGGAAGGAATTTTTTTTCTTTTTTGGTAGCTGGTGTTGGTATTGTTTATTTTATTCATTTATTTAAATGTCAACAACAACATTTTATTTAGTCCATTCCTTGATAGTTTGCTTAGCCAAAACTATCAGCAATTTTTTAATATAGGAAGCAGAGGAGCTCTTATGAAAAAGACCATATGTTGCTGTATGTATCCTCACAATACTTGGATAGAAATAGTCCAAGAAGATCAAATGACAGTTTTACAAAAATAGCTTCTGCCCTCCTTAAATTCCTATGCTAGATTCTGACACCCTTGTCATAAAAAGATCCGCTGTAAACTCTGGGACTGTTGATGTCTGTAAGATTTGTCTGTATAAAGAGGAAAAGGACAGAAAAATGCAGCCTTTATTTTGGCCTTATCAGCTGTAAAAACCTCATCTTATTTTGTAGGATAATGGCAGGCTAGTATCTATTACATAAATTTCCTTTTTTCAGATCTGATCTTGTTTCCATAGTTAAATCAACTCTTTGTAGGGATTTATGAACTCCCAGAAATTCCACAAAACCTGGGATTCAGAGTGTCAGGGAGGAAAATTAAAATCCTGGAAAGCATGTGAATACATAGGCAAGTCACATTGATGGAAGGGAAATAAGTGGTTTAAAAAGGATTTCTGTCTGGGAGAGTGCTGTGTGGTATAATTTTCATCAGATGCATTTGGCAAAAAGAAATGGTATCTTTGTTTCAACTCCAGCCCAATTCAGCAATTGTTGCTATTCTGATAGCAGCTATGTGATCTGTGGGAAATGATGTGGACGTCTCACTTCAGTCTTACAAATAGTTTTTCATTACATGAAGGCAGTAATGAACTGTGCAAAAAAGGAAATGGTGGAGGAAATTGTGAAGACTGAACCTTCCCTGTCCCTGCATTTCAGGTCTTAGAGGTACAGGCAGAGTCAGAAGGAGCGTAAGAATTGAATGGATGAGTACTACAACTCCTATGTGGGTGACTTGGTTATTTTAGCCAAGAGGGCCAACATTTTGGTGCATCAAAATCATGGGATGATAAGTGATGATAGCAAACCTGCTTCAACCTGATAGTACCCCTGGTTCTGGGTATGACCAATTCTGTGCAAGTCGTGATGGTGCTGCTTTGGCCCTTGAGTCACAACTCTGCCCATGGCAGGCCAGCAAGCTGATAGTGGGACATCAATGGTGTGGGAGTAACCAGGAAGGATCAGGCCTTTCAAACAGGATGACTGAGCACTAAATGCAGAGATGGGGGAAGACAATGTGAACCACACTCCCTCTTTCTCCTCACACTGCCAGTGAACTAACAGGACTTGTGCTTCTGCTGAGATTTTCAGATGCATCAGTGCTGGGGTCAGCTCTGAGGCCACACTTTCCCCAGCTCATTATGGAGCTTTGGTCTCTCTGTTTTCAGCTACTTTCATACATGAGAAGGAAGAAAGACAAGGGGTGCCTTGCAGTTAAGAGCTGGGTGCCTCCTGGGGTGGCAGTAGCAGGGGCTGCTCCTGCTTCTGCTCCCCCCATATGAAATCCTTGCAGAACTATCTGTGTGTGGTGCCAGTTTCCCTTCCTATAGGGACTCATTTTTGTTGCTCACATCATATGCGGAATTTAGACCACCTCCAGTGTTACCATGGCAACGGCTTCTGCTTAAGTATAGGTGAGAATGTAAGTTAAATAAATTGAAATGAAGAAGGGGGTGAATAAAGCTCTTAAAAACATTTGACGACACATAGATCTATCAGTCTAACCAGCTTTGTAAGAAATCTTATAAAGCTAATTTTGTGTCCCTGAGGTCACATTGTCCTCATAACAAAAAAAACCCCAAAAACAAAAAAAAAAAAACAACCCAAAAACCAACCAACAAACTAACAAACAAACAAACAGACAAAAAATGTTTCAGGCATATTTCTTTTGACTGTCACCACTCAAGGTGGTGGCAGACCTGGGAAGCCTCCATCTCTATCTTCTCCCCATGTTCCCCATGTCCATAGTGCCAAATACTCTGCATGTGGTGGGGCCAGAAGATGAGTAAGACTTAGAAATAGGACATCTAGTTGGATGCTTTGAAGCTTCATGGAGTGTTGGATTAATGTAGTTTTGCTGCTGCTGCCTATTGTTATGAGGAGAGGCCAATATGCTGTCCTTCATTTTGTGGCCTGAACTCTGCCCTCTGAGGTATCCTTAAAATCTTAAGTCAATACCTAAATATATATATGTATATATGTATGCACTATAAATATTGTGTTCTATCATGGGAAACTAAAGGAAAATGGAAAAATAATGGAAAGAGATCCAGAAGCTCCCTTAAACATTCCCCTAGTTAGGTCAACGTCCTGTGATCCACATTTTCTAAGAGTTTTCTTCTTAACATACACAATATACAGCTTAAGGGAGGGTAACTTCAGAATAAACAGAGGGTTGTTGCTGGAAACCTGTTTGCAGCAGCAGCCATGCTCTCCCAAGTGGCCTGACACCACCAGTGTGGGCTGACTCTTCTCAGATCTGAGTAGCAAGAGGGTGCTATTTAGATTGCTGTCATCAACAGTTGCCTGGTAACCAGTTTGTGTAAATCTTCTGGTGGCACTAATAGCACAAGTATCTGTGCCCAGGTGTTTGTCCCTTTAATTTACCTGGTGTCCTGGTTTAAAAAAGACAGGTGCCCTCCCTTGAAATGGAGAAAGAAAATCTCTCCCTCTGAATTAGCATAATTTTGAAAATTAAGGGGGTCTCAGGCAAAGATATGGGATTCGGAATAACAGCTCTTTACTAGTATGTATGTATACATATATATATATATATATATATATATATATATATAACAAGCCAAAAAAAAAAATAAGAGCAGGTATGAAATTGACAATAAACAGAACAGGAACCCAGTAACAGTTCTTTTGGTTGTCGGCACCTTTCCCCTCTGGTGCAGTTACTGTCACCATTGGGAGTGAGCTCTGGCAGGTTCCCAGTGGACAGGGGCAGAAGCAACGATTCCTGAGCAGCTTCAGGGGAGCTGGAGGGGATGGCGGCTGTATCCCAGATGGAAAGGGATGGAGGAGAGGCAGGATGCTCAGAAAAATGGCAAGCTGATTGATGGCAGCACACGTCATGGATAATCTGAGAAATACTGTCCATGGTTAAATTCACCCTTTGATCTCATGTCCACTTATAGGTGGTATCTCTGTCCTGATGACCTAAAGCATCATGGGCACATCAGGCTAGGAACAACTCGCCCTTGTGTTGATAATCTGAGTCTATCTTTGACATCTCTATCTCTGCAGTTTGATTTACCTGCTCATTGTGTCGGTGCTCTTCATTAGCCCAGCTCTTGGGGACATGGGCATCTATATGACAGACTTGCACAGGTAGCTTCTCTACCCAAGTGGCAATGTCTTTCCACTCATCAGAAACCCAGACTGGTTTTCCCCTACATTGCCAGCTTGCCTTTTTCCACCTTTCCAGTCAACCCCACAGAGCATTGGCTACCATCCATGAATCAGTGTAGAGGTAAAGCTTTGACCACTTATCTCTTTCAGCAATGTCCAGGGCCAGCGGAACAGCTTTGAGTTCAGCAAGTTGACTTGATCCACCTTCCCCTTTGGTAGCATGTGCAACCTGTCATGTGAGGTTCCATATGGCTGCTGGGGTTCATCCCCACAATGCGGCAGTTGGTTATATGGTGAGGCTTTGTCAGCCTGGGTCTCTTATTCCTGCTCCTCTTAGTTGGTGGGACCAAAATTTTCCACTTCCAGCCAGTTTCTAATTATTTCCAAAGTCCCAGGGTGATTCGGGTTTCCAATGCGGCCAGGTTGCTTCATGAGGGCAATCCATGTGCTCCATGTAGCATTGCTGGCATGGTGGGTAGAGGGAACCTTCGCTTTGAACATCCATCCCAGCACTGGTAGTCAGAGTGCCGGGAGGAGTTGTGTTTCTGCGCTAATCACCTCTGAGGCAGCTTGAGCTCCTTCAATAGGGGGCCAAGAGCTCTTCCTCAGTGGGAGTATAGTTGGCTTCAGACCCTCTGTAACTTCAACTCCAGAATCCCAGTGGTCAGCCTCAAGTCTCCCCAGGCACCTTTTGCCAAAGGCTCCAGGACAAATCCTTATTGCTGGCTGCAGAGTAAAGCACATTCTTTACCTTTACCTCTGGTCCCGTCCTGACTGGGACAAGAGCTACCGCACGAGCTATCTGCTGCTTGATCTGGATGAAGGCTTGTTGCTGCTCAGGGCCCCAGTGCATATGGTTCTTCTTGTGGGTGACCAGGTAGAGGGGGCTCACAATCTGGCTGTACTCAGGAATGAGCATTCTCCAAAAACCTATGACACGTAGGAAAGCTTGTGTTTCCTTTTTGCTGGTTGGTGGAGACATCATGGTGACCTTATTGATGACTTCAGTGGGAATCTGGTGCCGTCTATCTTGCCACTTTGCACCTAGGAATTGGATTTCTCCAGCAGGTCCTTTGACTTTTCTTTTCTTGATGGCAAAACCAGCTCCCAGCAGAATCTGGATGATCTTCTCTCCTTTCTCCAATACTTCCATTGCCATGGTCCCCTACACAATGACGTCATCAGTGTACTGTAGATGTTTTGGAGCTTCACTCTTTTTCCATTGCAGCCTGGATCAGTCCATGGCAGATGGTGGGGCTGTGTTTCTACCCCTGGGGCAGTCGCTTATAGCTGTACTGCACACCCCTCTAGGTGAAAGCAAACTGAGGTCTGCACTCTGCTGCCTGAGGAATGGAGGAAAATGCATTGGCAACGTCAGTGGTAGGGTACCACTTTGCTGCTTTGGACTTAATCTTGTACTGGAGTTCCAGCATGTCCAGCACAGGAGTGCTCAGTGGTCGAGTCACTTCACTCACAGCATAATCGTCCACAGTCAATCTCCATTCTCCATCAGACTTGTACACAGGCCAGATGGGACTGTTGAAGGGTGAATGGGTTTTGCTGAATACCCCCTTGGCTTTCCAGCTCACAGATCATCTTGTGCATGGGGATCACGGCATCTTGATTTGTCCAATACTGTTGGCAGTGCACTGTCAAGGTGGCAATTGGTACTTGTTCCTCTTTCACCTTCAGGAGTCCTACTGCAGATGGGTTTTGTGATAATCCAGGCAAGATGTCCAACCACTTAATGCCCTCTGTCTCTACAGCAGCTATTCCAAAAGCCCACCTGAGCCCCTTTGGGTCTTTGTAATAGCCATTCCAGAGGACGTCTATGCCCATAATACACAGTGTCTCTGGGCCAGTCACAATAGGATGTTTCTGCCACTCCTTCCCAGTCAGACTCACCTCAACTTCTAACGGAGTAAATTCCTATGATACTCCATCACCCCAGCAATGGAAACACGTTATGTCCCCACATGTCCTGATGGTATTAGGGTACACTGTGAACCAGTATCAACTAATGCCTCGCATTTTTGTGGCTCTGATGTGCCAGGCCATTGGATCCACACTGTCCAAAAGACCCAATTTACCCATGTCTCTCCCTGGCTAGAGACAGGGCCCCTCTAACCCTGGTTATTATTTCTTTCCTGGGTATACATAGTAGAGGCTCCTTCAAGACATGACAGATCATCCTCCCTTCTTTAATACCCAGCATCTTGGTCATGGGAGGTTGAGGCTACTTTCACTTTAGCGGAGCTCCCTTGGTTAGTGTTTCCCTCCCTGAGTTGTTGCACCTGTGTTGCCAGAACAGAAGTTCATTTCCCATCCCACCTTCTCATGTCTTCCACATGGTCGTGCAGAAAGAATCACAGATCAGCTTGTGGGATATACCCTCTCTCCTAGCCCAGGGGACATTGGACTCTGACTTTGGGGCCTCTGACTTGCACATGGGAAGTGTTCCTCCTCACCTCCTCCTTCATCTCCCTCAGCTCCTCTTGGAGGCTCCAAATTACAGCAGAGATATGAGCCTGCATTGGGCCATTGATCATAATCTCAAAATTTCTAAGCTTATTATCAACAGAACTCACTGTCTCTTGGTTGCTGTCAGCATTAATCATTGCAAGGAAGGCGGTATATTGAGATGGCCCCAGGTTCACCAGATTCCACAGCATCCGTCCTGTGCACCTGACCTTGTCAGGGTCATTGTTGTGCTGTCCATCCCTCCCAAAGAGTACCTCCAACACTGCCGCTTCTCTCAGCTGCTGGATCCCTTCCGCAAGAGTCTTCCAGCACATTCTGTGGTGGTGCTCCTGCATTCTCCCTCTGTGGACAAACCTCTCCCTTACACTCATTAGAAGCCACTTCCAGAGGGAAAGGGCCCTGAATACCCGATTCAGACCTGAGTCCTGGGTCAAGGGTCTCAAATTCCTTGCTTCAGTACCATCCAGTTGCACACCTGTACCCATAATGTCCCAGACCCAAAGTAACCAAGTTGTAAAAGCCTCACAGCCTTGTTGTACAATGTCTTTTCACAGATTACGGAGACCTTCGTATGACAGGGACTCAGTGATGATCTCAATGTCCAACTCCCCTGCAGGTTGTGAGGGCCCTCCTTTCTTATCCTTATTAACTAGGTGCTTTGTTTTCATCTTAGACTTCTTGGTTTCCACAGGGGCAACTTCTGCTGGCTCTGACTACCGTTGCTGTTCAGCTGGAACCTGGACAGTTGTAACATTTGTGGGTTCCACTGCAGCACCATCAGACTCTCCCTCTTTAAGGAAGGGAGAGGGTTTCTCAGTAATTGGGGGAGAGAAAGAAAGAGGCTCCTTCAGCATTGTGTTCATGTGGTACATGTTGTAGCAGATACTCTGCCAGCGTAAGCAGTCACACAATTGGAATAGCAGAAATGCTTGTGGAAAGAGGTTTTTTGTGTAGCTAATGTCTTATAAAACAGGACCTGAAGGAAAGAAAGTAAAGAAATTTTGGGACAAATCAAGTAGAGGCTCCAAACACCAATACTGATGGGAATGAGTAACTCTGAATGTCAAACAGAAACCATTATGTCATTTTCATGGAAATACAGAGTGGTCTGTTATGTGGCACTGACAATTTGAAAGACAGTGATGCTGCCTGAAATGTGTCTTGTCTAGGAAGGACAGTATAAGGACTATTTTTTTGTGGTGTCCAGCATATTTCCTTCTGCTTGTGTGCATACATATGCAGGGCTAGAGTTACACTGCAAAAGCTATCCTCATAACCACAGCAAGAGAAGGGGAACTCACCTAAGTGTGATGGAGGCCATCTGAAATTGGCTAATCAGACAATTCCCTAAAGGGAGCAATTTGGAGTTTCTTCTTTACCCATACTAAGTATGGGGCAGGAATGAAAGGCAACAGTGAGGAGTTTCAAAAGCGTGAGTAGGGATCTCTGGTTGCATATGCAAATTACTTCAAATTCTTTGGCAAAGGGGGAGTAAGAAAAGCATGCCTGGCTGTAGACTACACATGCTATCCAGCAGTCAGCAGCTACAACAGAAAATCTGAGTCTACTGATAGATACTAACATCTGCTGTATTTATTGCTTACTCCCACATAAGGCCCAAGGGGACTTTTTATTACATTCATGATTGCTTACATTTAACTGTGCTTCCAATGTTAGTCACCCTTGCCACTTCTTATACACAAAATCTAGTACTTACGGGATATGTAAGGCCCTTAGGCAATTTCTCTTACTGTGTTGGAGTATACCTCATTTCTAAGCAAAGGCTACGTAAGATGGAAAGAAGTCAAAGTCCTTGATTTTTGCTTGGTTTTTTTGGTAAGGTGTATACTAATATAACATAAACTGAAACCAAATATTTCCCTTCAAAGATGGCCATCTCAGACTACAGAAATTACTTTGCCTATGGATTGTATTTGGAAAAAAATTTGGAACGATACAGTCCAATAAACGAACACAGACAAGAATGGCAGCTGGGAAGAAACAAAGAGCAGCAATCCTTAAGTGTGAGGGATGAATATATGGATTAGGAAGAAATAAGAGTTATAACTGCCATTTTAATTAATGAGGGGAGAATCAAATGGTTATAGAATGAAGACCCCATGGAGAAAGGCTCTAGCATAATTTAGAGACATATTTTTAATGTGGAAGCAATTAAAAAGAAATTCAAAGAGGAACACCAAACTTTTCAGAAAGGGAGATAAAAACGTCCTCAGTTTAGTTTTTGTTTCTAATATGTTGTCCTGCTTATTGGAGGGAAGGGAAGATTTCTTCTGTTAATGTATGTTTTGCTATTTGCTGGAATGAACTATTCAAAAGCACTCTCATAGTGTCAGACTATAGATAGTCTTTGGGACATGTGGCACCTTTCCTCTGCAGTAATTTGTTCCACATGTAGGATTTTGGAAGGATAGAGGAGCTTATTGAATAGGTTCCACAGTACCTCTTTCATTATAGTGTGAAGAGGTAGAGGCAGAGATCATGGCAAATCTTTAAGAGGTGGCTGTATCCTAAAACTAGTCACAGAATAGGGAATGAAATGTGTACCGAAATATTAATGAATTGAGCCAGGTGTAGTTTGCCAAGAAAGTAAGTCAACAGGAGCATGTAAATCCAGTAACTGCAGCTCTCCTAAGAGTTATTGTGACTCTCATGGATGTAAAAGTGAAATACTGATCCAAACCAATAGATTTTGTTCAGGTAATTCTCAGGATGGAATGGTAAAGAAAAACATAAGTAAATTCTCATTTGGTGCTTGAAGCAGGACAGCATTAGTGTTTATGCCCACTTATGCCACAGAGGATTTTTACAACTGAAAAGCCCTCCTAGAGAAAGTGTTTCCCTGAGGAAGAGATCTGTTTGATTTTCTGATACTACTTCTTCCCTTTATTCTTCTTGAGTAGTCACAGTCACAGGGTCCAGCTCCATTACAGCTTTGGGTTAAGCAGAAGCCTCAAGCAACCATTTTTATAGCATTTCCTATAATTATCCAGAAACACTGATTTGTATACAGAGCTGGAATGTGCTTTTTCCTTTAGTTCTTGAATGATAATAGCCTTCTAAGCGTATTATGCATTTTCTTTCTTGTGGAAGGGTTTCATGTCATACCAGAAAGGCAAAACACCTGTCAGACTGTTGGAAAAGGTAGTTTGGGAACAGTGGCTGGAATCTACCCTACTGTTGAGTTCCTTTTATATTGGGCAGAGGGGAATACCTTTTTCTCTGAATGTTTATGCCCTTCTTGGCTCTGAGTCCATGAGGAAATTCACACATACTACTCAATATTGAGCTAATTTTTATGGATCTATGCAACACTCTCTTGCGTATTTTAGATATGCTTCCTATTAAAGATCCTGTAGAAATAATATGTGTTTCCTGGGGGACTGCTGACAACCTGGACTAATTGTAGGCTTTCTTTGCAATAGTTAAGTCAGGAACTCACCTTTCATGACAGTGGAATTAGAAAGTGTCTCTCTATGAATCAGCAGAAATTATTCACCAGCTTTAAGCTGGTGTCTCTTTTGGACAGAGAGACAGGGACACTTGCCCCATTGCACAAGGTCAGAGATCCTGCCCACAGTGTTCTGTGTTGTTGAGCTTTTCTCAGTGGGATTAACAGTGACTGATCTAGACTCACTTTACATTTGTGGAGGAATTGAACTTCATTTTCTTCTCACTGATTTTTTAGATCATACATCCCCTTTAAAAAAGCCTTTTCATTTACAGAGTACTGCCAGGTCCATTACTTAATGCTTTCACTCTGTTTACTCCTCTACATCCAAGGTGCAGGGAAAAGGTCTTGATTTTTTGTGTGTTATTTGTTGGAGCAGTTCAGACTGTGTGAATTGCACTTACTCCCCATGACTCGTCTTTGGTTTGCAGTTGTCTGTCAGAGACAGCAGTGCTGCCAGCATCATTCTAGCTTTCCTTTAGTGTTTGCTGCACACTTCCTTACTCAGACACCTGAAGATCCTTGTCTTTCCAACTTGAAGTTTTTTATTGTATATATTCCTTTGTCTGAGACCTTTCCTAGCTTCAAGGAATATCCCTGTATGACCTGAAAAGCCAGAAGGGAGTTGAAGAACAGCTCACCAAACAGAGAAACTAGGGAGGCATTTGTTCTCTGTTCCTGCTTGCTGACATTTGAGTCCTGCAGCACTTGGGACAGGTGTCTTGAGGAAGCTCAAATTACTGTCTGAATGATACAGTAGACTGGATACTAAATAAAGCTGGCTCCTTATACCACTGGCACCATTCCTACCACTCTATCTGCAACAACATGTCAAAGTATCTGGTGAAGCGGACAGCTCTCTTTTCTCCTGGCCTGTTCTCTCCTTACTAGAGACCCAAAAATCAGGGAGGGATTTAAATACCAAAGACAATAAAATAAAAGCCTAAATAATAATTCATATGTTCTTTTGAAAATCAGAGCCACGAGTTGATCAAAGGCTCGCCTCAATGTGAAACCAGAATCAGTGAGCCTGGACAAGCCTTCAGTGATTCCTTACTTCAGTGAGGTCCCAGCTGCTTTTCATATTCTGCTCTGGCCTTTCCTGTCACCATCAGCAAGGATTGCTAGGATGTCAAAAAGAAGTGAAACTTTGCAAAAACATTGCAAAGCCTGTCAAAACCTCAGGCGCATTGCACTGGAGTTTATGATGTGTGACATGTTTCAGTCAGGGAACTAAAAAACACGTGGAAAAAAAGCCCCCACACTGAAAACTGAGTTAGAGAAAACAGAAAAATGATGTGAGGGTCTCTTATCCAATAATGTATCTGCAGCCTCTTTTTAAGAAGAGATGGGTGGGAACTGGTTGCTTTTATATCAAAATGTCTATTAATCCAATTTTGTGATCTTATTTTTGTCTTTTCCCTCTCAAAGTCTGAGACAGAGTGGATATAAAAAGTGGTGAGAAGCTAAAAAAGTGAAATTTTAGAATGGGAGTTGGGTAGACAGAAGCTTGTGCACAGTGGTTTTTTTTCCTGGTTTTTTGGAATTTTTTTTGGTTTTGTTTTTTTCTTGTGATGTACCAAATGCAGTGGAAGTTGAGATGAAAATTTGGTTTGAAAATGGATAATCAAAACTATGCATTTCCAGAAGGCATCAAAACAAAATGACCTCAAAATCAATGTGGTTCTGTTCTACATTTAGCTGTCCACAAATGCAATTCCTGGGAAAAAAAATCCCAAAAAACAACAAAGCAGCTGGTTTTGTGATTCCATAAGGTTCCCAAAGCTGAATTATCCATCTGTCAGGTTCATGTTTGTGCTCCAGCTGCATCAGTATTTTGTGCTAGCATGGCATCTTTAGCCCGGGACACAAGAATTATCCCTCCCTGGTGCTCTTTCTCCCCAGTTTCCATGGGAGGCGACCAAGACAGATCAAAAGCTAAGGCATGGCAACTGCCAGATCCCTGAGGTGATCTGGTGTGCATCTAGACTGCAGTGTGAAAGATGTGACTGCAGGTTCCATACTTCAGTGCTTTCATAATCAGAAGCTGCAGATTTCAAATTGCAGTGCTGAGCTGAACAATTACAATAATGAGGGAACATAAAGTTTGGCCATAAATGAGCACTACAGCTCATGACATCAAGTTGAAGGAGAAGTATCTTTCTGACTTGAGATAGAAGGCAGCAGAAGTGGGCTGGGGTGTCTTCTGGAACCAGGTGATACATAAGGGGAAGAAGTATCTCCAGTACCCAGGTTCACAGAAGAAAGAGACTAGACATGCCTTTGTTTTGCCATCATGGGCAAATAATGCATGGGATCAGTGATCTTAAAGCATATAACTCAAGTTATAACTCAGGCATTGTCACACAATAAAGACCATCCATATCAGAAATCCGCACAAATACCCCTTCAGCTGTGAGCTGAGGATTTTTTTAATACAAGCCTAAGCTAAAGTTCATCAGATCCTGACATATTTATACTTCCCACACAAATTGGATCTTTTTATGTGGTCATCTGGTTGCCTTGTGCTGCTCAAGATTTATGACATATGTATTTGCCCTCACCTTGACCTACATTAACTGGTGCGAATTAACTCAGCAATGAAGACATATCTTTGGAGTGAAAAACTGTGGTGAGGAAAGATCAAAACAGGCTACAAAAAATACTAGGAGTTAAAACTAACCATTGTGTATTAATTCCAGATGCTCCAAGGTAAAGGCTAAGGATTAAAAGAAATAATGGCAGTTATGCCTGTACATGCAGGAAACAGCTCTGAGAATGCAACCAGAGCACATCTGCCACAATCTCCATGGTTTTTTTGGTTTGTTTTTAGATTCCCCCATGGGATCGCCTAAGTCCACAGTCTCAAGCTTCAACTTGCTGGTTGCTAAAAATAGTTTAGCAAATAGCTTGTAATTGATGATAAAAAAAGAAAATAGAAGTGTCAGTCATTTATTATACAAACAAAATGAAAAATTAACTGCTATATCATGTTATTTACCCATTTACATTTTAGATTTTAGGAATCAGAAAGGAGTTACTGACAGGAACAGGAGCAAGAGATTAGAGGTTTTCATAAATGGTAGTTGCTGTGTTTCCTCTGCTAATATTGGATGCATGGGAATGCAATTATGTATCAAACTTTCTGAAATCTTCAGGGACCTCAGGGCAATCAGTACTGGACAGGCCCTACATTGTTTTTTTCCTCCGGATTTTTATCTAGACTGGAAAATCTAGCATTTTCTCAGTTTTCTCTCTGTCAATTAAATGTAGTTTAAAAATTCTGATGAGATTTTTTTGTATAGCTTACTATTCAGAGAAAATCTGTTTGAACACATTTGTACAATCTAAAATAAAGGATGCAAAATTATTTCTTAAAAAGATACTGAAAATATTTTTTACAGCTCCCACATACCTGACTGAGTTATATCAGGGAATATGTTACAAGTAGGATTACAAGTCCATTATCCTTTTCAAAACCCAAATCCGTTGGGTGACAGAAAGTGTCAGTATATATTTTAAGGGGAATCTAGATATTCCTTTCACATGACAATTTGAAAAATCACAAAACTTTTATAGGAAATTGAGTGGTTTTCTCTCCTTAAACCCCAGTCTCCAAAACGCCTTTAGCAACCAGATTGTAACTTTCACACATTCTCCCAATTAACATTTCACATACTTGTTGGAAACAGATTATTAATCTTTCTACAGTGGAAGTATAAATGTAATTTCTAAATATGTTTATGTTTCCTATTTAATATACAAATACAAGAATAAATTATATGTTGAATGATTTTAAAACCAGGGCCTGATAATTTCTCACATTTTTGGTGGGCACTTTACAGTATCTCTATGTAATTATTCTGTACAAAAATATTAAATATATCTGAAGCTATAATCTGATAGACATTACCACTCTTCACCCTCAGTGATCTTATTCTCTAAATAGTTTGCCAAAGGACTTCAAGACTATAGAGTGGAGGCAGAGATTTCATGCAACTTTTCTGCGCATAAGAGTTGAATCCTGAAAGCTACAGTGCATATAGATAAAAACTTTCTGTACCTAGTACTTTTGCAAGGGAAGGTTTTATCAAGCTGGTTGGTACTGCAAATAGTTAACATATTAGAATTGTAGATTGATCTTTTTTACCTTTGTTTTTTCCTTTTTTTTTATGTATGATTTTCTAACTTCACATTTTTGCATTAGTTTTAAAGAAAATTATGCAGTACAGTAAGTAGAGGGATCCTGAATGATTTAGATATCATTTGTCCAAGCTTAATTAATAATTTGAAGCTATAAATGTATTTGTAGCTGTTCTTTATGTATCTGAGTGTTGTAGATAGACACTCTGTGGTGCTCTACTGGTCAAAGAACATTGAAATTGCAGGTAATAACAAGAAAATATTTTGTTGTTATTTGCAATCTTCAGTAGATTTTAGGACCATTGCAACATGCAATCTTGTCTTTTGGTCAGTGGAAAAGGCACAGAAACATCTGTTATCTCAGGATATCCATTGAACCATCATTGGGTTGTTTGTTTTTTTCCCTTCATCCTGCTCTGGCCCTTTCAAGTGCTACACACCAACACAGATGCTCAGGTTTCAAAGAAGCTATACTAAGCAGTAGTGAAGGAAGGCTTCACCTTATTCTCTATGCTTCCTTCCCCTTTCAGTTCATCATTTCATTTCTTCTCTCAAATCTTTCAAGAGGTGAGAAGACCATGTCCCAGAGACAAATGCCTTTTCTTCCTTTAATAATTTTTGAAAATTCCCTTTCCTAAAAAATAAATTACAGTTTCGACACTTGTTTTGCATTGCTGATTTTGAGCTGCTGAGACTTAATATAAGTGGTAAGAGGCCATCTTCTGCCTACACACAACCAAAATCAGCACAAATTCCTAAATTCAAATGTGGATTAGCATGTTCAGATCCACATTCACCCTCAGTAATCCATAAAATGTCATTAGCTTCAGTAAGTCTGTTCATTTTTAGGGAAAGTCCTTCATTTCAGGGAGATGAGAATCTGGTCCTGAGTGTTTGCTGTGGGTTGCAGTTTGCAGAGAGGTGTGTTATATCACTTCTGCTTATACCGGAACCCGCACAGCTCACTGTCCTCACAATGAAATATCTCCACCTCCCATTTGAAATATGCTGATATTATGGACTATTGCAAATCCTCTCTGCAGTTCGGTGTGATTGGCAGCCACTGCTCAGAGGTTATGAGAACAGGGATGTGAGAGGTCAAACGGACCCATGCTAGCAGAAAGCTGGCACACTCCCTCCTTACTCAGGGCAGGAATATTCTCCCTTCCCTGCACTGGGTAGCGGGCAGCACTGCTGAAAAGTAAACAAACAGATGGAGCATGTTCTTAACCTCTGTGCTGCTCCATTAGACTCAAAAAAGACATTCACCATCCCACTAAATGAGTAAATGAGAGGTTGAGTGATGACTCAGAGATTTATTTATTCAAACTTCTATTTAGCTGCAGCTACACAACAGCTCTCTGAACTTACAGAAAATCCAACAATTCAATTCCCTGTAGGTTCAAAAGTGCAAGATGGCAAGAGACAGCTTGCAATATGCTTGTCCCTCTAAAAAGTATTAGAAGAGCAGTTTCAGAGTCAAAATTTCCTTATTGGTGGAATCTGCAATGATTTCCCTCTGAAATGATTTTTGCTTTTCTGTACTAGGGCATGCTGTGGTATGATGTCTCCAACGTGATGCATGTGTTTTACTCGATTCTTTAATTATTTTTCTTTTTGAAGCAAGCGGAGTCAGTTTACTCCAACAGCTGTGTCTAAGCAGATTTGAGATTTGTATCCAGCCTGAAAGAAAACATGGTTCTGTTCAGATGTTTATTAGGGAAATATGTATCAACTCAAAAATATGTATTTGTATTAAATTAGAACAGTACTTCCTGTCGCTTTTGCTGTATTAACTGTCACATGGCCCTTGATAGATAATTTTAGTTTAAATAAAAGCTTTGCTGTAAATATTGCTGAAACACAGCTGTTTGTATGTTACACAGCACTATGTCTTACATAGAATCTGTAACAAACTATAAGATGGAGAGTTGAGAGGTGTGCATGTGTTCATGTGTGTGCGTATATGATATGCATTTCTGTTGCCAGTTAGAGCTAAAGTATCAGATGGCATTTATTACTATATTTCCTGTCTATAAATGCCTTTTTTAGGTATTTGAGAAATAGGGATTATTTGAAAATTGCACATAATTTATATTTACTGAGATTTCTGATGTTACTCGCAATAGGATCTCACATTTACAAAAAAAAAAAAAAAAAAAGAAACAAAAGTACTTTTGTAGTTTTGTAGTTCTGATATGCATTTTAATATATGCAATTTGGAATGCTGGGTAGAAATTATTTGCAGTTTTTACAAAACAGCCTATCTACCTGTACTTAGCAGGGTACCCCTTTTGCAGGTCTAGAAGGACCAAAAAGGTCCTTAGTGCTCTGTTTATTCTCTTTTGTTCAGTATTTCCTTTCTAGTTAGTGTGTCTGTGGGTGCTGACTGCTGTAATTTTGATTCAGCAGCATTATTATAGATGTATAGAAATCTATTAATGCTTCTTACTTTCATGTGCCTTGACAGGAGTGAGGTCAGATGGCTTGTAGAGCTAAGTCTGCACCACCATATTTCTCACAGCCTCCAAAATGGGACCTTCCTCACACAGATCTGACTTTGCTGCTAGTTGGCCTGAGATAAGGTGGTCCTGCTACTCTTCTGTTTGCTGTGCAATCATAGAACAAATCAAATCTGTCAGCACCTCTGCAAACATTCTCCCCACCTATCTCTTCACTACAGCTTGTGGGATCTCTGCAGGAAAGGCTATCTCTATTTTTTCTTATTATCCAGGCATTGGAAAAAGTCACTGTGAATTTTTCTTCCCTTGCTCTATTGCTTCCTCTGTGATAATAATTAATTTGCTTCATTGATCTGGACTGCACCTTTCCATCAAAGAAAAGGACACAGCATTAAAACTGGAAGCATCTGAACATTGAAGTGTTTTGTGTAAAAGATTATTTATACCCATTAGTGCAATCAAATTCTCCTTCAACAGGGTAGGAGAGGATTAATGGGATAGTTCATCATTATGGCACTAGTTCCATCATATGTGCCCCAAAAGTCCTAGCACACAATTTGGTGCAGGACACACGAAATCAGCGCAGTACCTTTGGATGATATTGCAGACTGATGTCCCTGAAACTAGATTGTTCCATCTTAGTACTGAATCCATGAGAAGAAGTTGAGTCAAAATAATAGCTTAGAGAGCTACTACATAGGTAGCATTCACTCATTCTTGTTTTAGTAACATTTGTAATAACATTACTTCAGATTTGTGCCAGTACAGAAGCTGTGGGTAAGCAGAAGAGACTTCTTTCTCCTCAGAGGAAAGGCAAGAACAGGTCAGAAAGTAATGTGTCATTTCAGTTTGATAGTGGAAACTTGATCCAACAAGCCAACATGAGTTTTCTTATGGAATTTAGTGGGATGAGAACTTCAACATGTGGCAGACAGTGCTTGGCTTGTCATCTGAAATGAAACATTGAGAATGAGAGGAGAAATCCAAGTGCCTAAGAATCTTTGGCTTCTCCTGGCATACATTAGTTGATTACTCAATTAGGTCAATGTCTTCGTCATTCTATTACTAAGTATAGGTTGTTCTTTGGTTACGTGAACTAGTTGTTCTCTAACAGATTCTCACTAACAGTTGTGGTTGAAGAGCTGCCTGGTAGAAAAGGATTGGGTCTGCTGATGGACAGCTGGCTGGACAAGAGTCAGTGTGTGCTTAGGTGCCCACGAAGGTCAATGGCATCCTGGCTTGTGTCAGCAATAGTGTGGCCAGCAGGACTGGGGCAGTGATTATCCATCTGTACTTGGCACTGGTGAGGCTGTGCCTTTAACAGTGTGTCTCTCTACAAGAGAGAAAATTAAGGTGTTGGAGCATGTCCAGAGAAAGGCAAGAGAGCTGGGGAAGGGTCTGGAGCACAAGTCTGATGAGAAGAGGCTGAGGGAGCTGGGTGTGTTTAGCTTGGAGAGAAGGGCGCTCAGGGGGGATCTTATTGCTCTCTACAATCCCCTGACTTAAGGCCAGGTGGGGGTCAGTCTCTTCTCCCAGGTGACATGATGAGAAGAAACAACCTCAAGTTGTGCCAGGGGAGTTTTAGATACTAGAAAAAATGTTTAGGTTACTAGAAAAAAGTCTTCTTTGAAAGGATTGCCAAGCACTGGAACAGGCTGCCAGAGAAATGGCTGGATAACCATGCCTACTGGTATTTTACAGACAGGTAGATGCAGCACCTGGGGACATGGTTTCATGGTAGACTCGGCAGTGTTAAAATTACACTTGAACTCAATGATCTGAGAGGTCTTTTTCAACCTAAGCAATTCTGACTCTATGAAATCACTGTAAGCAGTGTGTAGCAACTTTATCTCCTAGTCTATCTATGAGTTTTCAAGGTCATTCTCAGGTTTCAGTAGGAATGGCACCTTGGAGTCCAGGATCTCAAAGCATCCCCAAGGTTCCTCTGAACTCCTGCAGTCCTGGAATTCCATAATGTACCTTTTCATCAGGCTGATTCCCTAATACTCAGAAATTATATCCTCAACAGCTTCAGAGTGCTCAATTCACACAGCTTGCTTTTACACTCACTCTTCCTTTCTGTCATTTCCTTTTAGTTTTTTAAAGTAACAGAGGGGAAAATGGGATAATCTTGTGTAATCTTGAATGTTTCTTAAAATACATTGCAGCAATTGTCAGCTGTTTAACTACAGGAATACTTCCTATCAGTTTCTTGTATTTTAACTCCACTTTTGCTCCTTGGAAAACTGAATTTTGGGAAAAATATGAAAATATAGAAATCCTAAATCTCTGTGCTTTTGATTTTAAAAATTATTTTCCATGTGGGAACCCTTTTCTGTAGTTTTGTTTGTTTCTTTGCTGTATTCTGTCTGTCTTCTCTATATAGGTGCTTTAGACTTTGAGTTAATACCAACTGTCTGGCACAGAATATATTTGATGCCATAGCAATATCAACGGTTTGAAGATAAATGCCCCCACACCTCCAGATTGTAGTTATTTAATAATGTGCCATGAAGCCTGAGCATGATATGATGTGATCTGCCTACAGCTTCATGGAGTGTCCTCTTTTCAAGCTACGCTGACTTTAGCTTCAGATCTTTCAAGAAATTATGCCAGCCTCTAAACAGAGCCAAGTTTGCACCAGGTTGTAGGTGCAAAGACAATATGCTTTCCATATTGTTCTCTTCACTTTCATACAATCATGACTAATCGGTCCAAGACAGTCTGAAAACCTCAGGGTAAGTAGGATGCACTTTGTATCCCTAAAGTCAGTTTTTACATTTACATAGGCCTCATGCCCAGTGAGCAATATGTAAATGTGTGTGTAGATGAGAGGGAGAAAACAGAGAGATCTCACAGAAAACAAGTTATGTGATTTTATTTATTTATATTATGCTGCTAGAAACCATGACTGAAGACCATGATTTATCCACTGACATATGCATGCAATTTTTCCTGAGATGCAGGAAGCAAATCTGCCAGCCTCCTGATGAGCATCACAGAGAGAAAGACTCCCAGGATAATTTAATTAGACCCCAAACTGAAAGACATTTTCTGGTTGTCAGAAACTAAATCCATATTTAAAAAGGCAAAACCACTACCCTACTTCAGAGAATTCTCTGCTCTCTGATCACCTCTGAATTGCTTTTCCTCTCTGATGCTTACACTTCCAAGAGATTATCTTCAAGATCCTCAGCCATGTTAGACCCACAGTACCCCCAAAAGACTGAGGAAAAAAGTCTATATTCCTAAGTGCTATAAAGAATGTTTCAGGTCCAAAGAATAATTTAGAGCAGCTTCAACATGTCTAAATTACCCCAATCTTCACTAAGCAGTGAGGAGTTGATGCAACAATAAATGATGAATGGCTGATTCTTTTCTCATTTTCTATATAGTTCACAGCTCTGGAATGAAGTGCTTTGGTAAGTTTTGGATTGTTTGCAGATTTTTTCTTTGTTGTTTTGGTTCCCCCTTACTGTCACTCTCCCCTTCTTCCCCCTCCTCCCAGAGATGAGTTTAATAGAGAGGCAAAAGCACAGCATTCTATCTTGGACAAAGCAGAACTGAAGGAAGGAAAAGATAGAGGAAGGAAT
Source organism: Sialia sialis (assembly GCA_009812075.1). NCBI lineage: Eukaryota > Metazoa > Chordata > Aves > Passeriformes > Turdidae > Sialia > Sialia sialis. The sequence continues at coordinate 3,438,163 of VRYO01000406.1, forward strand.
GAAAATGGAAAAGTATAAAGATGTATCTTCCTTCCTTATCGAGGCTGAACAGGTATTGTTGCAAGCCAGGTCTGATGGTCTGTGAACTTGAAGGTTTCTTATTACGGCTTGATCCTGCAGTCTGCTGCCTGAGAGATGTGGGCTTGGCTGGGGTCAGGAATACAGGGGCTGCTGTTAGTTCTGCTAATGATTCCTGACCTTTGACAGCTTTCTGTTCTATTTAAAGCAGGGATCTGAGACAGACTAAGACTCTTTTTAAAATATTTTTGCATCTTAAAATACAAAGCTGTTTCAGAAGGGACAAGCTGGCATTTGCTATACGTAGGTTATTCTTTCTCTACTGAATAAAGCAAGAGCTTTTCATGACTAGAGTTGTATGTACCATTTGCTGAATACATGAGTTACGCAACTTGCCTACTCAGAATAATGTTTTTATGATTATTAATAATTATATGTAAATTAGTTCATTAGGCTTCTATTTTTCAAAATCCAGTATATTAACTAACTAAAAATTATTTTCAATGACCCATCTACTAATTACCAAAATCAGAATTCACTCTCCATCTGCTAAGAAACATATGCAAAACAAGGCACTTAAGTCACCAAACAATAGCAGATCCAAACATTTGTGAGAGATGCAGCATTCTAAACTGCACTGGTTTATCATGAGTAGTAAAATACTACAAAATATATGTTGTTAATTTGTGTCAGGAAAACCTGATTAACTAAATGTTTCAGATATTGTTCTTCTCCTTTTAAGCATTTTATTCATCCTTGCTACAACTGGTTTGAATTTTTTGCTATGCTTGTTCTGTATTATAAAAAATGAAGCTATCTGAGTCTTATATTTTCAGGACTGCATTGATGGGGCTGGAATTTAGAGATCCAATATCTGAGAAATTGAGATGAGAGTTTTAAAATGCTTGATATAAATGCAGTGTATGGAGTAAATACTAAAGGTGCCAATAAAGTAGTATATCCTCAATCCTCTATATGTAGATTTAGAATTTAGTAGAATAGCTTTGACTATTTCTAATGTGTAAATTAGCTCAAAGTGTTAAACTTGAATTTACAAAGGCTGGAAAATAGTTTTGAAAGTGGATTTACTGACAGATTTAGCAATGAATATCTTAAAAAAGTTTATTAGGCAGTGTAAAAGGAAGTCTTGGACCTAATTCACTGTTATTTTGAGAAGAAATTGGGCAGTGGTTGAGGAAGATGGAGTGAAATGCATGATAAGTCAAAGCTTATAATATTTAGCACTGTTTTTAAGCTGGATGCCTTCTAGATTTTTTTATACCTTAAAGGGGGCATATGTTCTGGAGGAAAGAGCCTAAAACAAAATTTCTAGTTTGTATCACTAAAGAAAAAAACTTCTCTTATTTACTCAAGAAATATTCTTAGAAATGGGAATAGGAGAGTTTTCCATCTTTTTGTATATGTTAGTTTTTCAGACCCTTTTCAGGGATGTGTGCTTTCTGTGACCACTAATGTTTATTTAAAGTCAGCAGAAGTCGGTTGAGTGCTGAATGTACCATGAAGTAGATGCAGGTTGATTCCTCAGCAGCTTCAAGGCATTGATGTACCATGGTTTTAACTTCTTGAGTCAAAATTTTGAAAGTGATTGGCACTTGTGAAATTAAACCAGCAAAAGGTTACAAGCTTATTGAATCACAGCTCAAGCAACAGGAAAAATATCTTCTAGGACTCCAATGTTTTGGCAACAATAATATCTATTCATATTCTACTGAAACCAAGGAAAAGAGAGTATTTCTTTCAAAACAAATAGAGCCCAGCTATATGTTAAGATCTGAATTTGATTTAGCTCACAGAGCAATCATTAATAAGAAAGAAATTATTGTCCTCAAATGCAGACACATTTCCTAATTTCTTTCCCCTTGAGAATTATCTGTACTTAAACTTTAATATTGGTGATATTACAGCTTATATGACACAAAGGAATTCAGCCCTGTCTGTGCATACCAATCATTTGTGCTTGGCACTGATGTATTTCTTGAGTCTTAGCCATTATTTGGACCCATCAAAGAAATACATTGGGTGAGAAGTGAAGGAATAAATATGATGGAAGTTGGAGATAGATACATGAGTATGTCAAGTAAACATGATTTTAATTTTTAGGTTGAACTGTCATTCATCAGTCATGAACTGTCTAGTTCATTCTTTAAACTTTGAGCAGGATTATTATTAACATATTTTTTTGTCATAACCTCACAAGGATAAATTTCCACAAGCAAAAGAAAAAAAAATAGTAAACACTGAAGAAGATTATTTATAATTTATCAATTCTGCATGGCTCATGCTGTACATGGATGTTTATAATGTAGAAGGTACCCAGAACATCTGTTAAAAATACTTCAAAATTAAATTTGTAATCTCATGGGTATTTCAGAAGAATATAAAAATGATCTTAATTTGAAGAGTTTATTAATTAGTAAAGACTAAGAATACTTTACCATGGTAATTTCTAGTTGTTTTGAAATGAACTTGGATATATACATAAGGCAAAGACCTTATTTCAGCATGAAAACTTCAGGACAGGATCTCTCCATATGCACAGAAAATGGGGACAAAAGTAAAAATTGTTCTTTCTCTCCTGTAATGTGGTCTTTCAAAAAATTAGGTCAAGAAAAATGACACTTAAAGGCTGTTTTAATGAGGGCCAAACTAAACTAACTACTGTTTATTTTAATGAATTCTTGAAATATTGGTGCTTTTGGAATTGTTCAGCTGAAATCATGCCCTTTTCTTCCAATTAGCCCTCATCACAAGGAGTTTCCCTGTCTTTGACCCAGCTGTTTGTTAACAACATCAAACTTTAAACATGAAATGACAAGTTTGATAATAATAGTTCAAGAAATATTATTTCAAACTAAAAAAAAAAATGAAAAAGCAAAAAAAAATCTCATTCTTTTGAACTGAGGTGGTGCTGAAAGAAAACAAAAAACGCAGCCTGTTCAAGACAGGTCATGCTTAAATTCAGGACTCAAGTTTTGAAGACTATGTGGAATGAAATCAAAAATGTGTGGTTCAGTTTGGAAAAAAATTTCCCAAGTGTATTTTATGGTAGGTGACTTTTTCCTGTCCTAGTTCAATAAGCCTAGCATACTCTGATTTGTGCCAAGGGCAAATCTAAACTGGTGATTTAAATGCAACAACTTCATCTAGTGTGTCTATCTTTCTGTTTCTGGGATCCACCTGCCTATGACAAATTCTGCTGTCCTCTCTGTGCTGCCTAGGCTACTGCACAGATTTAGAGATGATTTCATACTCCCACCATTAAACTTCAGTGATTTTGACTCCATCTTACAATGTTGTGGGGCTGTTAGAAGCTTTTCTTCGAAATTTGTGTAGGCACCTTCTTGCACTATAAGTGAAACAGAAAACACATTTATCCTCATACAGATGTATGGAGGGAGCAGGGCCTCCCTCAAGGCCTCCTTGGAGAGCTATCCCCTAGATAAGAATTACTTAGTCACAGTGACTAAGCTAAGAAACCCTTTTCCCTGCTTCAAGACCCCCGCTTTGTCTCCTTGTAAAACCATTGGTCATATTTCCAAAACCCCAAACCGTTGGTCACTCTGTCAAGCCACACTAAGCCTATAAAAAAACCTGCTTGTACCCAGTTCAGTGGACTGCTGATGTCCCTGGACACCCTTTTGTTGAAGACAATACAGAACTCTGTGGAACCTCTACACAGTGCGTCCCAGTCTCTTCTATCTGTGCTGGCCAGAGGTACCTTGCAAGCTGAGCAAAATCACTCTAGAGCTGAAATCACTATTAGACCTGATTGCTGAATACCAGGCATTGCTTGCATATCGATACCTTGTGGCTGAAGCCTGCCTAAGACTCTCGGAAGGGCTGTTACTTGCGGGATCCCCCTATCCCGGTATGTCGGCAGCAGCCAGGGGCTTGGACCCAAGGCCCCGGCAGCTACACAGAGGAATTTATTTTCATTCATTCTTTTCTTACCCTTGTATGAGAATATTTTATCCCATATCTTAATTGATAGCTGACCTTTTCTCCATTTGCTCTAAATCAAGGAAGTACAGTGTTTCTTCTACAGTTACATTTCTGCCACAAGGTATTTTTCTTTTTTTTTTAGGAGATCAAAACTGTTATTGACAGCAGGATGCTGTCTTTACACTATTTAGTAAAGAAGTCCACTGTGTTTTCCTCATGCTTTAGCCTGCCAACTGGAGTTTAATAGTCTAGTGAAGCATTAACAGCAATTGATCATTGTTCAGAACATCTAGCTAGCCCTAGGTTATATCAACCTGACAGACAGGACATTAGCTGAGGGCAACAGCTCTTCATCAGTTGTTTGTACAGATTTGTTCCCCCTCTGGTGGAAGGGGTGGGCGTTTTCTCATTTGGCTTGGACAGTGTAAACCAGCCCAAAACAGCCACTACAATTAGAGGATGTTTCTGAAGAAGCAGAGAGAGAGAGCGACTGGCATGGAGAGCACTGCTGAAAGCACAGCAACACTAAGAATTTATTCTTGTTCCCGCTGCAGCCATTGGTCAAATCCCTGTCAATTTAAAGAGGAGAAGGAGATGTACTCCTGGCTGCGATCCAGACTGGCAGCTTCTCCTGTGTCATATAAGCTGCTGTTGGATCATGTTGGAATGGTATTCTGCCCAGACATAGTGAATCACTGCTCTTTCTCTACTTAGTCTTGCTTGAGACACTAGGTTGATAAAAATGCAAGGAGAAGCTGAATGTTTCTCTTCCCTGTAGTCATTACTCAGACACTTGAGAATACTAGCTGGTTCATTGTCACAATCTGGGATTGTCCTTTGGAACAACCTTACTGGCTTAACCGGGTAATACCATGGCTGTTTTATAAAGAGAGATGGGTACAATGGTGTGCCAGAGATATCCTTTAATCCACGTGGTCCGAGAAGTAGTATCCAAAACCGATGTAATTCCAAGGACAGGCAGTAACCAAAGATGGGAGTCAAGGGTTCACAAAACATAGGGAATACCTGAGGGTAAAGGTCCACTCCCAAAGGACTTAACCTTTTATGGAAGAGATCTCAGACCAACCAAGAATCAGGGCTAGGAATAAGATTTACTTTGGAATGAGCTAATTAACATCTTCACAGTGCCCGGTTTCCCAGGGTCTCAGGTTTATATCTCCTATTTCAGTTGATTCAATTACCACCGTTTGTAGGTTGTGAGCTGTGCAGGCTGAGATCAGTCACAGGTGGGTTTGTTCACCTACTGGAGAGATGGCACTTACTATTGCACTTGAAATCATCTAGCATCCACAGTCACATTGTCTAAACAGCCCAAAGGGACTGCTTCAGCCTGAAAAGACTGAAAATCTGTGTCCCCATCATGGAATCCCTTCAATGGAGGGTAAGGAAGATTATCAGAAAAAAACCCCAGATAGACCAAGGATAAAATGACCATGGGATCAGGATGACAATCCCTTTTGGCAGAACTGAAAGCAGTGTAAAAAGTGCCTTCCATGTTGTAAAAATGAGTCCTTGATTGCTTTTGTTTCATTTCATCAGATCAGAAAGGCAAAGACCTACTACACCTAGTTTGAGCTGTCTTTGGGTAAAGGTTAACTTTTGCTCTCTTAAGTAGTGCAAATCTTATGGTATTCCTTTCTGAAATCAAAATCTAGTTTGCTTATGCTAGAGTCTCTTTTGGCACTGGGTATCTGCAGCACCTGAATCTTCAGTCTGAATAAAACTTCATTTTATTGATATAATGGGGATTTTGCTACAGACAGTTTGATTGTGTTTGGATGAACTGACTGCTAAAATCAAAACTGGGGTTGAAGTAGCTGCTAAATGTCACCTCCAGCAAACATTTTGCTTTTCTCAGGAGCCTGTTTATTTATGTCTGTAGATGATGAATACTTTCTCAGTCAGAGGGCAATCTGTCATGGCCTGCCCCTAATGCTTCCTTTTACCTGCTTTACAATGAGTAGGCTGCGTAAGGCAAGGTGAAGAGGCTTTTCCTTAACACAGAAATTGTAATACAACTGGCTTAGACATGACTGCCTAAATTGTAGACTGAGGTTAAGTGCAGTTGACTGCTTCAATTTGGCAGAAATGCAGGAATTAATACAAATAGGCATCATAGTGTCTAAACTATGGCTCTTTCAAGAGACGGGAAATGGGTTCATATTCACCAGACCAAAATTCCAGGTAAGTTCCTGAGCCAAATGTGAACAGGGTATGAGTAGGACATATCAGTGGAATTTCTAGTCCAAACTGTTGTGTTCAAGAAAAAACCCAGATAGTTACAAGAAACATCTGGATAGAAGAAGGTTACAGCTTGTCTTTATTCAGGTTAGAAGGGGATGACTGGAATTTAGGAAGGATTTTCCTTTGTTCAGAATAGGCTTTCAAAAGGTTCATGGAAGCCTGCTACAAGCTCTCTGTGGAATCAAAAGTTCATCACTATAGATCTTGCTTAGAGCTAAATTAGGTTTATATTTGTCCACATTCAGTCCTTTAGCATTTAAACTTGCAAGAGAAACAGGGTATCCTCTTTGGCCAGAAGCTGAAAAGTAGCTCTGACCAGAAAAAAACTTTGAATAGGTTCCTCTGCTGGGATGGTATCATAGGATCAGGCTATGATGCTGACAAGGCAGGAATCTAAAACAAACTCCTGATCTCCTCATTTTATCTAATGATGTCACTGTGAATTATTTAAGTTTCTACTGTCTGGGCTAAAGCAACAGTTTCTGCTGTCGCTTCTTACATGGGCTTGACTTACATGACTAAACAGGCTGTAAAGCTGGCAACTGTCAGCATAATCTTTCCATTAAATTCATGGTCCTTTTTAATGGGATCTGCTTCCTTTTAATGGTAGATGGTATAGCAGTGCAATGGAAAGCAAATTATTTTTTCTTCTTAGTTTAATCTTCTTAGGCAAAGCAATAATCCTCTGCTAATTTCCTCCATCAGAGCAAGCATATGTCTCAATCACATTTGTAGCTGGAGCAGAACAGCTCTCAGCACTCAAATTATGCTAATAACCATTTAGATTACTTATTCTTTGGCATTTATTCATATTGGGGATCCAGCCAGTAAGTCTTTCCACTATGTGAATTTATATGTTTAATCCGCATTATTTTCTTTAATACCTGCAGGCTTTGGCATGCAACTCTCTGGCTTCCTCCCTTGTTGTCAGGTAAATGTGTGTGGTCCTTCCAATGCATCCGAATACTGAACCCTTACTTCTCTAGTTCTTCTTACTTTGACCTGGCAAAGAGGTGTGAGAGGGACTGCCAAGTGTCACCTCAAGCAGGGAGCATATCTTATCAAAAACATTGCGCAGGTAGCGGTTATGGCATTCGTATTATGCCATCCAAACTGTTAAAAGAGTAGTGAACATGGACTGCATCGTGTATAAAAATGTATACAGAAAGCCAGAAGAAACCTTGCTTAGAGCTAAATTAGGTTTATATTTGTCCACATTCAGTCCTTTAGCATTTAAACTTTGCAAGAGAAACAGGGTATCCTCTTTGGCCAGAAGCTGCAAAGTAGCTCTGACCAGAAAAAAACTGTTTTCCAGTACAGGTTTTAGATAAATGGATGTTAGAATACAGAATTTACCAATTACCCTATTCATTTTATTATTTTTTCCAAATTGCCTTTGAGCCAAACCACTAAAGAGACTAATCAATGAACTTCTCTGCCTGTCAGTCACTAACCTAATTGTTTAAATACTTGTTTTTACAATAGAAAAATTTGGATTCCCTATCAAGACCGATTTATTTGTTTTGGTACAGACTCCAATTGCTAGATAGTCAGTCAGCAGAAATCATCTTTCTCTCTTGCACAGCACTCAATGGATCATCTTCTTGCATTCTGTGTGTTATTTTCACCAATGTCGTTATCAAGGTAGTGGACGGTTGTGCCTAAAAGGGAAGAATGGTGACAATTGACTCTGGTTCTGAAGAATTTTTAAGATGTACTGGCAAGAAGTGGATAGGGAGGCAAATTAGAGAAATGGTTTGTATAAAATCAGGGTAAATGGCAAAATTCAGGTGCCTGATTCAGACACAGTGACTTTTCTGGGCACCATTTATTTTGGACAGATATATACTTGCATGTGCATATACATTCAATTTTGCTCATGTTCAGCCCTGTCCTCACAAATTGTTCTCTTTCTGGATATCATAAGCATTATCACATCCTTAAGAGGATGACTGAAATACCCGATGATCTGTTAGGAGGTGCCAATAAAGTTTTAATGCTGTAATAGCTGTTGTCTGTTTGTAAATTATTTCTCCTAATTTTGGGATTTTTCTGTAAGCACATAGAATGCTTTGTTAATAAATGTGAAAATCCCTGAGGAATTCTGTGCACTAAACTTTAATAATTGAAGAGTGCAGAGGAAAAGCTGAAACGAAAATGACTGCATTATGGAACAACTTTTAATATGTGCTACATCTACTAATGATCATAAACTCCCATGATATAGCATCTGGTTTGGGTTAGGTTTTTTTCCCTTTCTTTTTTCCCTTTCTTCCTTTTTTCTTGTTTTTGCTTCTGAAGTGATCAGGTCTCAAATCCCAAAAACAAGTTAGCTAGGATAGATTATTTGGAAAATTAAAGCTCCCTCTAAATACTCTTTCTGCCTAATAAGATATTCTGCTACCTTCCAGAACAGGTCTGCTAGTTTAGGCAAAACTATGACTATTTACAACAGGTGAAATCTTGACCCCACAGTATCATATATCATTCAGCTGGTGTCATTAGCTCTTTCCTTTCAAGTCTTCTTTTCCCATTTCCTTGAAATCCTCAAATCAAGTCAAACATGACACAGTGCTGGAAAATGTAGCCTAGGCAAATGAGTAATTTGTTGACAAAATGAAATATCCAACAATCAGGATTACTGTGAGTAAAAAATTTCCATATTGTAAGTTACATATGAGAAAGACTAAAAAGCCAAACTAAACCAATGATTCAGCTGAACAGATTTTTCTAGAAGTGCTTCTGAAAGTAGACATTTTACCAGCTTCAGTATTTGCATGGGCTATACAGGTATGCAATGATCCTAATGATAATTATAATAACAGTAGTAGCAATAAAAATAATTTAAAATATATTCTACCATAAGTAACATAGCTAAAACAACAGCAAAAACAATAAGATATTAAAAGAAGTAATGTAACCAGACGTAATAAACAAAATCCTTTGTACTCCAGACAGCCAGCATGGGACTTTTGTAGGGCTGATTACTGCATGAGCAGACATTAGCATCATTTGATAATATTGCTATTCTCATTAGGTTGTGCTAGCCAGGCTGGCCACAGTATTTTTATCCTCACAAGTTTGTTCACTTGTATATCAGAGAATCAGCAGCACTAGCTGTTGCCTAGATCATGCACCTCTGAGTTGCTGCTGTGGGAGCTCAGTATATTGTGTGTTCAGCAGTGGCTCCAGTGTGGTTTTAATTTAGACAAGTCAAACTGATGCATATCTTTTCCACTGCAGCACTCATTTTTTTTACGGCATCCTCCCTGTCTCTGGGCTAGTCACATACATTATGCATATTGTACATACTGTCAAATTACTGCAAGGCCCACTGAATCTCCCTCAGATTCACTAGCAGGTTTAAAACTGTCCACAGCTGCATGAGAGGTTTCCCTGTCAGGATCAGAGCCTAAGATCTCCACCTGTAGTCCTTGGCAGCTTTGCCATCAGCAGTGAGGAGAAGCAGTTTGGGGTTCCCAAGCCAACTGGCGCCATCACTGTTTTGCCCTACTGCTCCTTCAGCAGGAAGCAGCTTAACAGATCTACTGCTGTATGATTGTGCTGAGGTGGGCTCCGCCACACACATCTCACTTGTTACACTGGATGAGCTGCACTGGCAGAGGTCATTCAGAGCAGAGGCTTTCCATGGTCACACACTGGAAATGTCGACCCTGCAAAAGAAGTGTTTTTAGCTTTAGGAAATTCAGTCACATGCCATGTTTCCAATTTTGCACCAAAAACACATTTAGGAGGATGCTTTCTTGTAGGGGCTATGAGAGAAAAGAGATGTGTCCCTTATCTTGCCTTGCATAGAGCACTGCAAAATGAGTAGACTTTCATAATTTCTCAGTATGATATAAAGGATTTTTTTTCCTGATTTCTTCTGTTTGAGTACAAATATTCCTTTATCTTTCAAAAGGTATTTAATTGCACTTCAAAAGCTTTTACTTTGAAAAAGGAATCATTTATTGGTTTCGAAATAAGATGACTTTATGAAGTAGGATCCATTTGGCTTCTTTTTTCATAATTAGGACAAAGCCAAATCAGTACAACATCATAATTATGACTTAATTATTCTAATAACTTTCATTTTTGTTTTCAATCTTGATTTCTTTTTCTGTGCTGAAAAATAGAAGACAATTTAAACAGTGAATTAATTAATTACTCGAAACTCCTTATTCTCTTTCTTATTCTTTTCATCCCCTCTTCTCAGATCATTAGAACTATGACATAATCAGGGCAAAATTTCATTTGCTAGTTCCTTCCTTTCTTCCAACTCCCCCACTTTCTTTTCTCCTCCAAATCCCACTTTTTTCTCTCTCACTTTTCTGCACACATTATCTATATTTAAGTTACTTAAGAGCAGGCAGAATAGGAAGAGAAATAAAAAGGAGCCCTATCCATTATTAGTTTCTCAGCGGGTGAATTTCTGCAGTTCTTTCTGTAGCCTATTGAAATCAATGGAGCTCTATTGAAGCTCTATTGGGGATTTCCTGTCTCCCATTAACATCACCAGAGAAGTCACTGTGCTTTACTATTTGGATCTGCTTCATAGAAAATATGGTGTTGTGTAGTACTGAGAGCAAGAAAATCTGTGTCCCCCATATGGTTCATAACTAGCAGCACTTCTTCTTCCTACCTGCTGTGACTTTCACCCTCAACTGCCACTGCCTGGAAACTGGGAATTAAGTCTGGTGATGGAGAGGTAACTATCTGCTTTGCAGTGCAGGCTTATTAAAACACATCTGAATAAAACTTCTTTCACAAGAATGAATAGTGGAAAACTCTTGCTGGTGCTATGCTGGACGAGAATGTTGCTCTGGGAAGGTCCAGCAGTGCAAATAAACCAGCAGTGATGAGTGACAGAAGAAAGAGAGACGACTATACTTGCATTGCCTTTTCCAGGCAGACATAAGCATGCTCTGCCTGTGCTACAAGTGGATTAGGAGCTAATATTTTATATTTAGATGTACATTTGGTGCGTGCAAGGCTGTATGTAGCTATATGCTTCTGCTTCATAAATATCTACAGTCAGATACTTGGAGTTGCTTGGGTTGAGCAAACTTGGGTCTGTCTCCAGGGGGCCTGAACATCATGGAGACACCTATTCCTCAGCACAGTAGCAGAAATTCATTCCTGACCCTGTGTTTCTCCCTCCCTCTCATCTCTCCCCTTCTCTTCATCATGAGTTTATTCAGCAAGTTGATTTAGAGAACAAATTCACATTAGAAACTGCTGACTAGAAGTGGTTATCTTCTTTTGGGCAGCAGAACCTGCACCATCTCAAATTTGTGCATGAAAATATGGTATAGTTTTGCTAACTAGGATACTTAGTAAAGACTAAAAAGTCCCGTTTTCCTTGACCCTCTGCTCTTTCACTGTGACCACTGAAAACATGTGTCCAGTGTAATAAGTTATAATTCTGTAAGATACTTAATATATGTAGTAGTACCTAATGATGCAGAAATGCTGAGTCCATTAAAGAGAGTTTTGAAATGAATTTAAATGAAACTAGGATTTCATCTGGAATATCAGTGTCGATGAAAAACAGAAAAGAATAATGACTATAAATTCTACTAGGAAATGGTGAAATCTGGAAATTCTACTCAGTATTTAAGGTAATATACATTTTTGACTGAGTATGATTTGTAAGATTTGACTTAAAAAAGAAGCATGTTAGCTTGCATGTTGTTGTTGGTACATATTCATGGTCTTACAAAGCTATCATTATACAATTATATTTTTTTCTCTTTAACTTCTTTGCATCTTTTGCATATTTTCTATTTGAGCCCACGAAAATATTTTTTCTCTCTTTTCTTTCTCTTTCTTCTCCTTTTCCCTCATCTTCCTTAACCTCATCCTCTCCTTATTCTTCTCTGCTCCCCTGTTGTGCTGCTAGAACATGTCCACTTGTACGTTAAACCCAGTATCATTTCCATAATCTGAACAACTGCATTGTCTCAGTGGTGAGCTTCTATACAGCTCAGATATGTTCTGAGAACAGCCACACCTACACAAATCAACTGAGGAATGCATTTTTTTTAGACACTGGTTTATCAGAGTCTGCAAAGGCTCAAAGCCTACAAAGTGCTGAGCATCTCCTCCAAGTTGCTAGCATTACGTAATCCCGTCGATGTTCAATATTTGAAAGCCACCCAAAAACCTCCTTCCAGTCCTAGTCAGGGTGATGTATGAATATGAGAATGATGACACTCTTTATCAACTCCAGTAGAACTGTCACATTCAAATCATAATGCATCTGAAGGTGTCTTTGTTTAAAAAGCAGCCTGTGAACTTTGGAGTACTCTGTAGGAAATTAAAACAGCGGGTGATTTTTGGATATGTTGGACTTCAGTTTAAAATAATGTATTTAATAATAAGTTGCATGTTTTCTTCCTCATTTCTGTTTTAAATTCTTCTAACATATTTCAGGGCATTCTTCTGTTTCTCAATCTGACTCCACAGTGAATTGACAGTGAGCACTAAATGCTGAAAGACGGCTGTGATTACCGCTTGCACAAGTTACATCCAAGCAAAGACTGATTTTAAAGTGAGAAATTTGCAGACAATGACGGAGGATGTTTCTGATCTGGAATCACAAAATTGTGCACAATCATGCTGAAATTAAACTATTTCATCTGTGTCCTGTCAAATTAAACATACTTTTTGTGGAAAAAATATATTTTTGTGGAACCAATAATACACAGCGTAATAAATATCTTTCTAGAGTCTTTTCACCTATTAAAAGAAAAGGATATCTAAATTTTGGATGGTGTCAGGCAAATTAAGTCAATATTAGTTTCTGAAATACTGATTATATTAGGGTGTAGATTTTCTATTAAGGTTAAATTTGAATCCTAGATTTACATGGGGGATCCCAGAAGACACCAAATAAAACATGAACCAGCAAAGCTGCATTGCAAAAACCAAGAGAAATGGTGGCTAGGGCTGCATTAGGAGGGGTGGAGTGTTGCCAGGAGGTTGGTGGAGATATTCCTTCCCCTTCATTCAGCCCTGGTGAGGTCACTTCTGGAAATGTGTCCAGTTTTAGACTCCCCAGTACAAGACAGAGCTGCATGCACTGAAGTCCAGCAAAGGGTCACAAAGATGTTCAAGGATCTGGAGCACTTTTTCTGTGAGGAAAGACTGAGAGAGATGGGCCTGTGCAGCCTGGAGAAGTCTCATTAATGTGTATAAATACCTGAAGGGAATGGTGCACAAGGGATGGAGTCAGGCTCTTGCCAGTGGTACCAGTAATAGGACCAGAGGTGATGGACACAACTAAAACACAGGCAGTTCCCTCTGAACACGGAAGATATACATTTTTACTGTGAGGGTATATCCATCTCCTATTCAAAAAGCCACCTGGACTTGTTCTTGAGCTACCAAAATCTAGGTGATCTTGCTGAAGGCAAGTGTTAGACAAGGTGACCTCAAGAGTTCTCTTCCAACCCCAGCCATACTGCGCTTTGATGTGGATCTCCCATAGAGTTCTAATAATTGCACTAGACCTTTACAAGTGAGAGAAGAGCATGATCTAGTTAAGATACCCATATTTACTTACTCATATCTCATGCCATGTCTGTATTTGTAAGTTTTTGGAGAGAGCTAACTAAATCTTCAGACTCACAGGTGTTAAAGAAAAACATTATAGAGTGTTAGAAACACTAAGTTGCTTTGCTTTCTTTTCTCTTCTCTCATTTTCCCAACAATTTTATTGTTGCTGTCTGGATTCTCCCATTACATCCTATTTACAGATGAATTGTGAAAACTTTTTAAATTAATTTTGAATTATGGGCCTATAATGCATCATTTTGTAAAAATACCTTTTGCTGGTGGCTAGCGGGAACTTTGAGAAGTGGTCCAACACATCACACTGTCCAACACACTCACAGAAAACTGCCAGCAGTGGAGTTTTGGAGATTCAGTTTTGGTTTAATCTTCTGTTTGAATAGAAATTATGCTCTTGTCAAAGCCAAGGGCTGGCCAAGTATTTCCAGTCAGGAAAGGCCTGCACTATCCTTTAATTCTAACTTTCTGTGCAATTACAGGCAAGTAGTATGGTTTCTGTTGTCTAGATGACAAATGAGGAGCTAAATATCTCTGCCCCCACAGGTGGGTCATGAAGACCCTTAGTGAAACATATTGTGTAAATACACTCAATTTATTATTTTGTTTATCTCAAGTCATGGAAATACCTGAGAACTGAAGCTGACATCAGAATTGGGTCCTATTGAACACAATAATCAAACGCAATCAATCCTTAGGAACTGAAATCACAAATCTTCATGATTGGTCCTGACCCCTGGCAATACTGTATTCTGCCTTGTCAAGACGAAAAAAAAATTGCAAATGCTTGGATGTAGACCAGTTTCTCCTGGTCTTCTCCTGAAGAAATTAATGAAAATTTCTTGTTATATATAATCAAAAAGGTAAACCAAATAAACCAGCTGAACAAATCTCCAGACAAAGGATAGAAAATGCATCTTTCCCCTCTCATTTGTATGCTTGCATTGCTTCCTTATAACTATACCACCTACCTCCTTTAGGTGAGTAGCAGTCTTTTATTTGCAAGGATTTTTCTTGAACATATTCCAGGTCAAGAGGAACATGTTCATATGCTTCTGGGAAAAAAAATAAATCCTCAAAACAAAGACTTTAGTGCAGGGACAATCTGTGAATATGCACCAGATATGTTGACCATAAAGTCAATTTAGTATTCTGCACCCATATTTTCTCATAAGGCAGAGTAATAAGAAATGAAAATAGATAAGGGAAATGTCAAGGAGAATTGCAGTGTAAATTTAGATTGTTTTCCAAATAGATAAATAGAAATGGGGATCAAAAGCAGGAACTTTCATTCTACCACAATTGCTTCTGCTGTACAATACCAGACAGTTTGAAAAACAGGATTTTGGAACTATAAAAGCCCTTCATTATAGAATCCTGGCTGCCTGTATCAAAGCTGTAGCTAAACACATTCTTACACTATGCCTGACAGGAGAGGTAATCACAAATATGACTTGTAGCCAACAAATGTTATTGCCTAGTATATTCTAGTTCACTTATGAAGGAGGGCATCGGTGAGAATGTGCAGTCTTAAATGTACTGTTGAAGCCAAATTCTGTCTTTTTGAAACACTAATCCTGTAGAAAATGATGCCATCTTCAATGATGGAAAAAAAGAAATTGAACAGGGGTCCTGTATGTTGATTGATGTCCAAATGTCTTTATTAATCATCATTCCAAAGAACTCATCTACTCCGCTTGGGCTGATAAAAGTATTTGCTGTCCCAAGGACCTCCATATCATTTATCCCTTTATGAGTTACCTCCTTCTTTTTTTCTCTACTTGTTTCAAACTATTTATTTGAAAAAAATTGTTTCCCACCCTTATTGTAACAAGATGGTGTACAGCAAAGGAGAGAGACATGACCTAGGATGCAGGAGAACTGGTTCTAATGTTAAGATTGTCCACTGATCTGGTGACCTCTGCCAAGTCAGGTGTCCTCTCTTCATTTTTTTTTCTGTTTCCAAGGTGATGATAATGATGCTGACCTCCTTCTATAAAGTGCCTTGATATTTACTTGCTGAGCATGAACAACTTTCATGAGTTAGATGAAAGTCATGCTTTCAGCAATTAATGCAAGGCAGAGTGCCTCCTCCTGCTGTATTCAGTCCCTATCCCCTCTTGTTTATAAAGTTAGATAAAAATAAGTGACAGTAGCAGATAAGCAGTTGCTATCTTCGTGCACAGATACATAGATAACCTCAACCAGATGGGAACAAGGAACAGATATTCTCTCAACATATGTGCAAACAAAAATTACAAGTGCAAATGTTCATAAGCAATGAATAAAAGAGGAGAAAGGAACAAAATATGATTTCAGGATTCAAGTATTTTTGAGGCCTGATGTGGGAGTTTTTATCTAGCTCTACAAACAGTACATTTAAGAAAAAAATGAAAGGATTTAGAGATATTTATTATTTTTGACACTGAGACATGAAGGCATTAATCTCAGTGTCCTCAGTCTTTTCTGAAGAAGAATATGATGGCTAACTGGGTGCTGTGCCAAGACATACATCTGTTTGCATTTAAGCTTCTCTCCACGTGGTTGGATTTGTAATGTAAACAAAGAACTACCTTTCCTTTCCAGATTCTTTCTGTGCTTAAGCTAATTTTCTCATTATTCAGTTTCAATCACTTTACAACTTTCCAGGACTTCTGTATTTGTCAAAGGGAGCGTTAAAGTGACCATTAGCATAAGTCTATTGAAAACTGAGTTGTTATACTACTGCTGTATTTACCTTCCTTCTAACAATCTGACTACATTATACTTAAACATTCTCTTACCCAAATTTTACATTACTACATCATAATGCCAATTACAGTAATGTCACAATTATAAGCCACATCTGATTACAAGCCACACATCCGGGTAGCCGGGAGACCACAGGATTTGTCCATATATAACCCGCACTGGAATATAAGCCGCATTTTTATATATATTTTTAAAGCAAGTATCCATGTGCAACAAAGTAACAAGTAAGTAATAGAATCATGCGATTGTGGGGTTTGCTGTCAGGTGCTCAAATTGCAAACAGTTTTCACAGACCAGAGGAGCCTTTAAACGCAGCCCCACACACCCTCCCCATGCCGTGGGCCGCGGCACTCGCGCCCCCTCTCGTGGCCCCACTGCTCGCTCACTCGCCCGCAGCACTGCTTGCCCGCAGCCCCGCCGCTTGCCCACCGCCAGCACCGCTCCCCCGCTGGCACCGCTCAGCCCACCCGCCGCCAGCACCACTCCGCTGCCCGCCCACCCCGCTCACCCGTGGCCTCGCCACCCCGCTCGCTGCCATTCGCCCGCGGCCCTGCCTCCCTGCTCACCGCGGTTCACCCGCGGCCCCACTCACCACCACTTGCCACACCCCCACCGGCCGCCGCTTGCTGCGGCTCCGCTCGCCGTCTGCCAGTGGCACTGCTCCCTGCCTGCCCCCTGCCCACCTGGCCGCGGCTCCACGGCAGCTTCCTGGCCAGCCGCTTGCCGCAGCAGCTCCCTCCCTGCCAGCTCGCACTTCCGGGTTAGCATTTTGCTGGAATTTGTCCATAAATAAGCCGCACCTGATGATTAGCCACACTAGTGGGGAAGGCTGGATTCTTCAATGAAAAAGGTGCGGCTTATATTCATGAAATTACTGTGTATTTCAATGCATAGCTACAACATTCTTCTACAACAGAAGAAAGTTAAGTTGAAGTCAAGCTTCTAATTGTAAAGGTATTTTTCCACTACCTGACAAGCAACTCATTAGCAATATTACAGGTATAAGACAACTTGCTAAACTTAGATTAAGCATCTTAAGTCACTACATGCTACCTCCTTTTGTCATTGAGTGGGATAATAAAAAAACCTATGAGCTTCCCTAAGATGCAAAGAAGATAGGATAAAATAGATAATAAGGTTACTTTTTTTTTTTTTTTTCTGTAAGCACAGTTATGTTTTCAGTGTTAGGATGTTGATCTTGTTCAAGATCAAATTCTTCTGGAATTTCAGAGGTATTATTGTGGGGTTTTTTTCCAGAAATGTAAGAGCAAATATGAAATATGTTGGGTTTTTTCAGTATATACACTTCTAAAATGTCATGACAATATGACTCTTCTTTAAAGCTTTTGGAGGTATGGGGGAGAAGTATGTTAAATACATACAGTTCTTCAAGTCTTTTCACACAATTATATTTTTTCCATTTGGATGCAGAAGTCCCAGATTCCATGCCAAATGTGAAGATCTACAAGTGGTTTTTTTTGATGTATGCTGTTTTAAAATAGATTTTACTCTTGAGGAAATACCCATATGATCAATTTTTATACCATCAGTAGCAAATTCATCTTCACTAGTGAAGATTATTGTCTCTCCTTAGAAATCTTCACATTTATAGATGAAAGCTGCTTCATAAGGTCAAAGACATGAATTAACTTTTTCATACTAATTTGAGAAAAGCAAAGGTGAAAGCTGTAAAATATATTCAGGCTTGCTTGGCACCAGATCAGCTCTGATTTACAAGGATGTCCATATTGCTGCTATTGAATTAATACATTTGCACTAGCTTGCTTTAATTTAGATGTGTTTTCAGATCAGTTAGCTGGAAGAAGCAAATAGGCGTTTAGCATTTAATAGATATGATTATAATTTTTATTTAACTGATCAGTAAAAGTGGGTAGCACATGGTTGCTTCAGCCTCCTAAGTGTATGGAATTTAAGAAGAGTATTCCTATGCCACACAAAGAAAATATTCTCAAGGTTTTCATGTCTGTATATCTGTGCACACACCTCGAAAAAAAGATGGTGGCAAAATTCTTGCAGTCTGCTGGTGAGAGTATTCAGTGAGAAATATAAGCCCAAAGCAAATGAGATGAACTTAAGTAACTTTCATGCCTGCAAAACTAGGTTGTATGCAATAAGTCTTTCTCCTATCTGTTCAGGAGGTCTGCACTGTTCCTGTGGGCCTCTATTAGAAAACAGTCTGCGGTGAAAATTTTCATTTCTATGAATCAGTGAATCGCAGAGAAAGAATTTAGTTGAAAAATTCCCAGTCTTTCTGTTTTAGGCATTTTGGTGTTTGCTTCTTGTGTCTTCCATTCTTTATTCCCTCTCTTTTCAGAGCATATTTTTCCAAAACTGTTGCTGTCAGATAAATCTGTTGAAATTTTAATAACAGTGACTCTTCAGACATCTGTCACAACATCTGGAGTTGGAGTCCTGAGAATAATTAGCATGCTCCCTCATGTCCTCCTAATTTATGCTTAAAAATCCTAAGGGGAATGTAATGTTTTCTCTGCTACCTCTGTTAGTATGTAACATATGAGGACCTCCAGAGGAAATGAACCTCTTAGAGGAGGTGAGTACACAGCTCTCAAAGGTGTAAAGCGTGGTGAGCAAGCAGAGCCTGAGATATTGGATCTTGCCTCTGCCTCTTCAGCAGTACAGTCTTCTGCCCTTGCTTTGACTTCCTTCTTGCTGTCTTGCTACAGCTGCTTTTTCCTGTCTCCACAATTGCAGTTGGCTCTTGTGCTCATATTCAGATACTTTTCAGCCTGAGTTGCCTCCGATTCCTCAAAGTGGCTTCAAGGCTCCGTTTCTCTGTTTTTTCTTCCAACTTCTCATGCTGTGCCACTACAGGATATGGACAGGAAGGTCCAGGTTGCTAGATGTGCCCAAAGCAGCATTTGTCCCAACAGACTTTTTTTTCCTGGTCAAGCAGAACTGTTGGAGTGCCAGAGTCAAAGCTAGCTCCCAGAACCATGCCAAGAATGGGCTGTTCCCCAAAAGCAATTATGGATACAGCTTAGAGCAAATGCTCTATGGCACAGATATAATAGGCACAAGTAGAGACAAGGATGAGAGAGAGGTCTTCTGTATGTTTTCCAAGCAGACTTTACTCCAGGGAAGGGTCAGAGACCAAAGACCAAGAAACTGTGTGCGCAGGGACTTCTACACAGCAGAGGTTCTAGGGGAGGGTACAAACCGTTAACCAATCAGGGATATCCTGGGGAGGAGCAAAAGGTGGGGTTTACATAAGCAAGAACCAATGAGAGAAGCAGGAGGAGGAGAATGGGTCACATGGGCCAATGGGGCGTGGAGGATTACGGAATTTCCAAAGGTATGTCCAAGCAAGGGGAGGTACCGAGTGTATTGAGAACAGGGGTAGGAGGATATAACTCGGGTTAAACCGTTAACATATGGGACAATGGAACAAACCATTAACAGAACATAAAAACACAGCACAACACTGAACTAGCTATGCTTTTTTCCCCCAGCCATTTCACCTCTTCTGGCAGGGCTGGGTTTTGCATTATGTGCTTTAATGAACTCACTAAAAGCTTCAGGCTGGTTCATCATACATAATTTAGCTAACTTTGCAGTCATTACTCTGCAGCAGACAGTGCCAAGCTGTCCTAAACTGATGATTGCTGCTTTTCTAATCTAAACATTCAAGACTACTTGGATAGAACAAGCAAAATACTTTTCTAAATATCTTTATTATTCTGATTTTGTCTTCAAAATTAGGTGCATGGTTAGCTGAAATAATATTGTTCATAATTTCTGCAACTTAATTTCCTTATCTGAAATAATCACAAGAATTTCCAATATGTTTTCAAAGTTTTTGTGGGCAAATTCAGAAATGTAATATGAATTTGACGAGGAGGCAAAGAACAGCACAAATAGAAAAAACTGCATCTCTCTCACAAACTTGAGTGTTGGCCCTTTTCAGGTTCCATGCACACTCTTCTTCCTAACCTAACCAAGCCTAAAACCTTGTATAGCCAATATGTTACATGCATACAGCTTGTGCATGACCAGCTTGTGCAGCTTAATGGAGGAACACACTTCTGTGTGTGTGCATTTTTTGCTCTAATGT
Source organism: Sialia sialis (assembly GCA_009812075.1). Lineage (NCBI taxonomy): Eukaryota > Metazoa > Chordata > Aves > Passeriformes > Turdidae > Sialia > Sialia sialis. The sequence goes on from VRYO01000406.1 coordinate 3,458,825, forward strand.
ACACTGGCTATATTTTGAGAGAGGTATTTCAATGCTGAGCATCTAGTAAAAGTTATATCTTAATTTTACAGACCACACTACTGTAGAGGCCAAAGCCCATTCTGTCAACTAGACATCTTGAAACCACCTTTAAATCACATTAAGGAAAAGCTGGAAGAAGTTTGTACTTATTTAGTGAGTAAAATCGACTTCAAAGTTACTGAGGTTTATAAAGTTACAAGATATTCAAATAGCTTGGATTTTTGTTAGTGTTTGTTTATTTTTGCTTAGTTTTTTAAGAAGAGCTCTAACATTTCATCCCATACTTAGCTGACAAAACATCTTTACGAGCTCCTCATTGAGGGTTTATTCTTAAGAACCTCTACTACATTCATGAGAGGGCTTTTTGAGTTGGGAACACAGTTGTTTGTTTCTGACCTTCTCAATTGTTACCCCCTCTCCTCTATTTGGAAAGCTAAAAGCAGAACAAGGGCAATCATGTTGTGCTCTCAGTTAAACTATTAATGAGCAGCACCTTTTGGATAAAGCATCCTTGTCAATCTGGTGAAGTAAGGAGTAAATTCAGGTGAGCAGCCTATCCGTATCCTTAATTTTGTATTTCTCATGAGGGAACTGATAGTCAGCTTCTGCACTTAGGTATAAGGCTGACTCATAGTAACATGACACTGCCCGTTTGACAAAATTGTAGAAAAACAGTGTCACACATCCTCCATTACACACAGGAATGGCAAAATTGGAAGTTTTCTGCACAGATCTTTAAAAAGTTATCTCTTTTGAAAAATTTTGTTAGGCCCTGGTGTCTTCTGGCCTCTGATTATTCCTATGTTCATTGCTTCCTTGTACTTTCCCCATCTGATTGCCTGTGAGCTATGAGGTTTAATGCTAGTATCGAAGGGATAATATCTTCACTACTCTTTTTTGCATGGTTCATAGACATATCAGGATTCTAGGTGCTAACCCACAAATATGTAGGGACGCATTTTATCTTGACATTGCAAATCTGGACAAAGATCCCCATGTGTTCTGTTACAATCCAGTCCTCTCCGGGATGCTATCTACACTGGAATCAGTGATTTAAAGTTTTGAGATTCCAATGGCTTTTTAGACACCTTGCCCACCCACTCCCAAGAGCCCCATGTCATTTTTTTTTAAAGTCATTTGGTCTCAGCAACTCTGATGTCACTCAGTGGAGATATGGTGTGCAGATAAAACACATTAACATTATATCTGCCCCCAGTCCCAGGGCAGCTGACACATCTTGCTGGTGTTTATTGCTGAATAGGTAGGAGGAGAAAACGGCATGAATGGAGAGAAAAATTATGAGCCGTCCAGATCTCAGAACTCAGAAATCTCAGAGATTTTTAGATCAGTAGTTCTAATGGCTTCCTCTGGTTTCTAAAATGCCTACTGACAACGGCAGTGAAAAGAGTATATAGAGACTTGCCATTGTTAAGAAAGTTAAAATAATGCACATTTATGAAGGTAAAGGAGCTGCCTTAATTAACATAGCAGAACTATGACCAAATGCCGCTCTTTTTTGACGTCCTGTGGTTCCCTTGCCTCTGTGTTTTAAATATCTGAGGACCTTTCTGTACTGTGCATTGTACTTTATAAAGAAGTAAACATTTTCTAGGCCATCAAGCCAACTGCTGGTTCAGGTCCTCTCTGTCAGGCCTCACAAGGCTTGTCTTCCCCCTTCTTGGAAAGATCAGAGATGATCTGCATGTCTCTTTTGGGAGCAATGCCATGCCCACTTGCTCTGACACTACTCCATTGGGTTCCACACTGGTGCAGCATGCTAGCTTTTCCCTGGGGCTTAGGAGAAGAATGGAGCCGTGTCCATTGAAGCCTGCCTGGAGCTGGGCCTTGCTCCTGCCTTATGGCTCCTATGTTTGTGGCAGTCAGTGGTATCAATGTGTGCACCTCACAGGTGCACCCGTTGGTCAGAGGCGTTACCTCCTCCTCCTCCATGGTCTGCCTCACTGATGCAAGCCCCCTTGCTTCATGCCCCAGAGTCTGCAATCCCCATACCTAATACTCCTTCCTAAGTAGTTCTCAGTAGGAAAAATCATGGACTCCATAGCTGACCCTTCATACACTGTTTTTCAGGGTTTTTAAGAAAAAATAACAGGGAAAGGTTGCCTGTTGCTACTGTTGCTGTTTTAACCACATATTCCTTTAGTGCCTTCTAATAGTAATAAGTGCTAGCTATTCCTAAGAGTGAAGCAGCATGAAGAAAGAGGTGAAAATATTGTTTGCTGGCACAAAATTGCTCATTGCTGGAACTGTAAACATGTATCAGTTATTTTTCTTTTTGTTTAATGTGAGGCTACTTAAGTTTTTCTAGAAAATAAGTTGCATTTCCTTTCTTCTTGGCTGCATGTAATGTATGCTGGTCTCAAGCATACTTAAGAAAAATTTATTTTTCTTTAGCCTATTGTAATCATCTCATGAGGATATAGTCTTCATACGTATATTACCAGTTCAAAGGGATATCCAGAGAAGTCCCAAATAGTATAGACATCCCATATCTTAACCCATTTCCACTAATATTCTTCTCAGAACACTTTTGTCATTGTTTTAAAATATGTAAGTTTTTTAAAAAAATAGAATAATTTTTTTTAAATCAAGTATTTTACTGAGAAAATCTGTAAGAGCTGAAATGAGGGGTGCTAGGCTCCAGGTGGCTCTTTAAAATGCTGTTTATTGTATTCAAATGATATAGCAATTCACGTGTGGTGATAGACAAGAGCCCAGCCCACAGCCTTTTCAGCCACAACTATGGGTTCATCTGAAGCCAATTTTAGTTCTGGTTACAATGCACTATATACTTTTCATTGCAGAGCATCTTAAGACATAACAACTAATCAATAATTTTACTATTACCTATAGCCTATCATAACTACTAACATTACTCTATTAAAGTTACTATTTTCCAATCACAAAAAGTTAGTATGTTACAGTTTAATCTAGAAGTTGTTTTTCAGCTTTCTTGCAGTGGAAAATTCTGAGATTTTTTCTCTACTTGCAACACTGTATTTCTTGTCTGCCTGTAAAAATCTTTTTGCTTGGTAAAAACATCTTTTGTTTGAGATGAATCGATCCTTTGTCCATAGTCATAAAACCCCCTTCCAACTCACTTACTCTTTGCCTTCCAGTTACCCAGTAAGACCGGCTCAGCAATTCTTTTCTTCTATATCAAAATTTACTATAATTTCTATTTCTTCTTCAAATTCTACATTCAAAGACCTATCTGTTATACATACATATCTGTTAGACCATCCCGTCAAATCCTTATCTTTTGCAATAAAAATCCAGTATATGACAACCTCTGTTGTAGAGGAACCGGGTCCTAATGATGAATCAGAATCGGTAGAAATGACTAATGGATTGGGTCACATTTTTCTCTTGTCTAGCAACATCACTTTATCAGAAATAAACTTGTGCTGAAACACTCTCCCAGACTGAAGCTGAAATCAGTGACCCTGTACTTTTCCTGTGCTTTGCCCACTCAGTGCAATCCTATTGGAGGTTCTGCATATCTGAAGATGAGAAGCTGGGGTGGCTGTAAAGGATAAACAACAGCAAAGAGCAGAACAAAGTGAGGACAAAATGAGATTTCATGTTATGATGTTGGAGGTAGTCTTTCATACCTGGATCTAGAGGGATCTTCAGGCAGCTAAACTCAAGCCAGTGGCTAAAGGCTCTGCCAAAATGTTTTCAAGGCGGGTTAAACCAGACTGAAGCCTTTCTGTACGCATTAATTACGACTGTGGTGAAGACTCCTCTTGTAATGACTCCAGTTCACATGACACACAAAAAGGCAAGTCCAGATTATCATTATATCTTTTTAAATCCAGTATTGACAATATTGAATCTCACATTTGTAGTCATAAGGATGCCCATGCTGAATTAGAGACCTTCTGGCTTAAAAGCCCATGTACTGAACAAATCAGGTGGGAAACAATATGCACATGCTGTGTTCTGTGCTCCTGACAGAAACCAGAGAGTATGTCTTCAAAGTGTAATTAGTACAACATGTACACTGCCTCCTGTGGACCACTAAATATTGTATTCCATAACAGCCAGAACAAACTTATATGTATGCATATATACACTATTGTTTTCACAGAAAAAAACACTATTTGTCTGGATATGCTGAAGAAATTCAAAGTCTGGGCATTATTAGTGCTGGGTTTATCAAATTTTTGCTAATAGTTTGGTGCTCATATGGCATTTTGTATTTAAGTCTGTGGAGACCATGAGAACAGATAGTCCCCTAAACTGTATTTTCCTGGACTATTTCAATTCCTGTCTAATGTTGCACTTCACTTCTCACAGACAGTATAACATATTAAGAGGGCATAGCACTATAGGTGCAAAAAAATCATTCTATCAGTTCTTATTTTAATTAGGAATTCCTCTGGACATTTAGAAGGGCTCTTAACAGAGGCTTTGTCTTTTGGGTCCTTTGATGCCAAGCCCATTCTTTCATGCTATTTTCAGCTATGGAGAGGAAATCATCCTGGTTCAAACATTGATGGTATGTCAGAGGTATTTCCAGGGAAACATTTTGAGCTGTTGAAAAGGAATCAAAGGAAATTGGTAACAAAACAGAAGAAAATGAGTTGAAAGAAACAGAGTCTAAAAATTACCTAGGAATAGGATAAAAGGCCAGTTGAAAGATGGCTGAAATACTTTGAAAGACAGAAGAGAAAACAATGAACAAAAATGTAGAGGGGAAACAATGCAAAGCATTCAACAACAAATGAGTAAAATTAAAAAAAAAAAAAAAAACCAAGAAAAGAAAAAGGTAGAAAAGAGGAAATAATTAAAGGTATGATAGAAAGCATATGAATGGATTAACACTGAATGAAAAGATGATAACAAGAAGTGGTGGGTATGAACATTTATTTGGAGAGAGATTATGTCCTTAACATTATCATGTGGGCATTATCTCAGTTTTGCTGTCTATTTCAAAGTGAGCAAGGAATAAAAATGGAAGAGAGGTTCTTTACTTTGAACATCAAAGATGTATGAATATTTGTGAATAATAAACTGTAGGTAAACCTGGGTGGTTCAGAATTGACAATGTGAAATTTTGGGAATGGGTTTGTGAGATATTGTTTGTGTCACATGGAAAAGAAATATACTGGCTTTTAGTTTTGATAGAGTGAATGCCTATTTCCTGCTGCTCTAATGAGTCAATGGTTACAGTCTTAATCTGTGTCCTGGTTTAGTGCTAATTTGCGAAGAAACCTCCAAATGAGGGCCCTCAACTGGTTTGGGGAAAAAAATGTTCCCTCAGAGAAAAGTGGAAATAAAAAAACGTTTATCTAACTGACAAAGCACTTCCCAGCACAAAATTGAACAATACCAAACAGCAAAACCTCTCACCACTCCAAAGAGATGAAAAATTCAGAAGAGTCCCCTCTGTGGGTCGCAGCTCGGCTCACTCAGTCTGTTCTCAGCCCTCCAATGCTGGGAAATTCCACAGGACAGTCATATTTACCCAGAAAGTTCTGGCACAACTCTTAACAGTGAGTCTAACAAAGGTATGCCACTCCTTGGAAAAAGATATTCTTTCTTGAGGAAGGAACCTCTTGTTGGCTACTGGTGAAAGCCAGGGAAAGATGCAGCTTGTAATTTCTCAAGCTGCCCAAAGGAAAACAGGAGAGAACGAAGTAGTAACAATGATTAGCACCTGCTATTGGCACAGGAGCGTGTGTGAGAGACTTGACAAAGGGTGTTACCTTCCTTGGACCAATCCTCAGTTCTGTGATCTAGTCTGTAAAGTGTGGTTGTTTCTTTAATAAAGGGCTTTTGCTTTCTTCTGCCTCTGAAGGAAGTATTGTTGTTATATTTCTCTGCTGCTCCTAGCCTTTATAGCAACAGCCTCTGAAATTTTTAGATGTCAGAACTCAATATTAAACATTTGAAGGTATCTTAAATTAGAACCACTGAGTTATTCCTAAATGACTCAGCTTATTTACCTGTTTTAATATGTTACAGGTAATAAAGAATCAAGCCGAATTAAAAAGGTTAAATGGGCAAATTTTATTTTCGCGACCGAAAATACGGTCCTGGAAAGCCACAACCGGGAAAAACAACACCAAGCCTGGGTTTGAAGTTGGGTGAACACGATGTTATCCAGCCTCTATCGCACTGGGTCTCCCCTGGTGTTCACATCGTAGTCTTGGTTGGTCCTATTTTATACTGTTTTTCATAGTGTGGTGCGGGACAGTCCTTTGTTTCTTTCATATTTACTTTTGGTGTCCACACAGGACAAAGTCCTTCCTGCTCCTTGATGAACCTTGATAGGAGTTTGTGTCTGTTGTGTATTGACATGTAATTGCCTTTAGGTGGGTGATTTCTGCTTGCGGGAACCAGGGTCTCGGAATCTCCTCCTCTCAGGGGGGGATGATTAGATTTTCGGGAAATGCTGTTCCCCTGTGAGTTTCTCGGCTTCCCCAGGAGATGGGTGCTTGACATCTGTTGATCTCTTCCCAGCAGAGCAGAGCGTTAGACTGCCAGCTGGGCCTGTAGATATGTTAATTTCCCTAGTTCTGAGCGGTGAGGCAATCCTTTCCCCAACTATGGCTATTTTATTTATTTTTATTTTACAAATTTATTTTATATAAAACACGAATTACAATATGGTATATATATCACATAATATATGTCTAATATCTGAATTTTGGTCTCCTGGAGTGTAAATTTATCACCAGTTCTCCATACTTTTAAAAGTCTATTTAAAATCATGCAAAACTTTACAGCATTTATTTTTACACAGTTTATGATATAAACAAACCATGCTTGTCTAGTAAACAAGAACCATTATCCCCTTTTACAAAAGTCCGATTTGAGGTTCTGCTGATTGGTGGAGAGCAAAAGATGCAAAAAATCTTTATTTTAAAAAATGAAAAACATCCTATTTTTCTAAACCCACAAGGAATGGAATAGGGCATATTTCATTGACAGCATCTTTTAGATGCAATTCTTCCCAGATGGTTCTCTTTCTAGGCTATTCTTCAGAGCTGCACTCCTTTTTCAGTCCATTACCTTCACTTTATCTCCAACTTGTGCTTTCCCGTGGCCTGTGCTGCTTGTGTAATCTCCTCTACTAAAAATATTTGTTCTATGTTCCTGGCATCCACTTCACTGTGGGCCAGAATGTCATGTTTTGGAAGCTGCAAATTTTTCCATCTTTTTGCAACATTAAAGAATTTCTTATGTTTGCTCCTTTTCCAATGAAGGACACTTGTTCTTTCAATAGGATTTTAATAAATTGTGCTAAAGTCAAGATCACTGTTATGGATTACTTGGTCATTTTGAAATGGTTATCTATCAATATTTGTTGCCGGTTTTCCAATAGCTTCTCTCAACTCTTTCTACTGAAAGAATGAGAAAGAAAAGACTGATGTTTACACTGAAGTTGTGAATTAAGACTGGTTAAAGCAGTGGTGTGGTGGCAAGGAATATCAGATCAAGAACTCTAAGCAAGTTGCTGAATTATTTCATGATTCAGCTCACAAGATAAAAATGCAAACAATTGTTTTCTCCTGTTATTTGCATTGGCCTTTTAAAGTTTGCTCTTCCCGTAAATATTTGGGCTGCGTAAACCCTGGTATATCTTTGGTTACTAATTGCGTATATCTGAAAGCAAACTTATCACACATGTCAAGGCCATTTTCCTTGTGCTACTGTAATATAAAGATGCAGTATAAAGTTTGGAAGTTACTGAAGTAGAGTGGAAGTAGAGTGAAGCATCGAGAAGTCCAGGAACAGACATAAGTCTCTCGAGGATATCTCATTTATTGGCAGTTTACTTAGGAACAGGCATGAGGTAACCTTTTCTGCTAGAGACCTATGTGGAAATGCCACAAAACCAGCCTGTCTCTGACATGTGAGGATTTCATTTATTCATGCAGGTTGGAATTCATTTGGAATAAAATGCAATATACAAGTAAAAGAAATAAATCACTAGTGTAACTTAATTCAGTGTTCTACTCTCTACCTACCTTAGAACAGTATTATGATTTTTACAGTTAATACATTTAAATATTGGGCATATTTGTGTAGTGAATGTGAGTTCCATGGCTACCATAACTTTAATGTTTTTATGCTTGTATTTCTATTACAGAGTCATTGTTCTCAACAAGAACAATGACTTTGTGTCATTATAATGTGTCTGTGCAAAGTATTTAGCTTGTATGAACTTCAAAATTGCTTTCTCTAAATCTCTACAACTTTTTAAAGGACTCTACATGCTGCTGTAGAGGAAAAGTACTGCCTTTTTTTTTCTTTAAACAGACCTTAGCCATCATGTATTTGAATAAGAAGTGGTTGATCATGTGCCTTAATTACAAGAGGAAATTGAAGAAAATTATCCTATTCATCAAAATAAACCACAGATTAGTTAACTAATGAAAAAGTCAACTGACAGAAGAAAAATACCAGAGCAGTTTTAGCAAATGTGGGGTCAAAACACTTAGCTGGTATAAATCAGCATGGCCCTAATCTCTTCAACTGGGTTGTGCCGGAAAATACCAGGTAATGATCTGACCTTTTTTGGGTAAACGTGTGAAGAATCACGCACACTAATTTTCTTTTGAGAAATTAGGGGCAATATTAATTGATGTCAGATCTTTAGATGTTGCTTTGTATATGTCCTTTTAGATAAAATTTGTTGCTCATATAATGGGAGACTTTGACTTCTCTTCTGGAGAATGTGATTTGCAATTCTCATTTTCCAAGCTAGCTGACATGCTTATACATGAAGATTAAATATCTGAGATCAGAAAGTTCAGTGATTAGTTGAAGCAAAGAGCTGTGATGCCACAGATACAGCATTTTCAGATCCAGATTAAAGATGAAAGACCAGAGTTAATCAGTGTGCAAGAGGAAACACATTTCACATATGAGGGTAAAAAATTTCTGTTAGAGAGGGAGTTGAATAGCTGTTGAAGGTGCAGTGCTGGGTCACAGAAACCAGAATGTTTTCTCTAAACAGTACTCAGGGCTCTTGTTTTTACTGTGGAGATTTTGTTGCTGAAAATCTCTACTCTAAGTGCTTTCCAGATGTACAAACTTCCCATCCCTCCTAAATATGGTCAATAAACAGAGGTTAGAGGGAGGAAATAATGACATGGATTTTCTATTTGAATCAATACATTTTCCTGTAAAGGCAGCAGAGCACAAAAATTATTTTGAAGCAGGGAAAAAGAACAAAGGAAGCTCCAAGACAAATTAGTAAGGACCAGCTGATGCAGCGAGGAACTGTAGAGGGGTGTGAGAAGGTAACTTTTTGGTTTGTGATAAAAGGGCAGGAAGAGTTAAAAAATGGTGCAGAACAGAGGTAATAGGAAGGGCGAGTCTCCTGCTGAAGGGCACTATCCACATCTCTTTAAGACGACCTTCAGTGCATTTGACTATAAGACTATTATGTCAGCACGTGCAATGAGACCATTATTTGGAGGGGGGGAAAAGGGGCTAAACTATAGATGACTGGGAAATGCCAGATTTCTGGGAGCTGTGCTGCTTTGAGACGGTTCCCTGTGCTGTCACACTAGTTATAGTATAATGTACAGGCTCAGTAAAAAGGAATGGGTGGGAATCACATGTAGAATTTAAAGAAACAAAAGCCATGAAATAAAAATACCCTAAATCATTGTTACAGAGGGAAATACAAAGAGAACAAAAATAATTACTTCATAGGTTGTCCTAGAGGTTTGTCCGACCCAGGAGTCTATATATACTTGAGTATGGAATACTCCCTTCCCCTGTAAATTCTTAATTTTTCTATTACTCTGTATTATGAAATGGGCTTTGAATGCTTTTCCTTCTTACAGAAGACCTACACAAGAGTAGCAACTTTGTAAAGGTTAAGAAGAGGGAACAGTGAGGAAGAACAGGTTGAAGTATTTTCCATTCAGCATTCAGATCCCTTACGTACGATCATTTTTTAAGCAATAGACTTCTTTAAAAAAGATATACTTGGTTGTTCTGACCACTTTTTATCAAGAGCTTCTGCATGCCACTGTCAGTAACTAGCTGTCAATACCTGGTGAACAATGCCAGTAATAATGTGTTTATAAAGGAAACCACCTACAAAAGACTATGAATTTAAGGTAGTTAAGTTTATCACCTGAGCAAAACCACTGACCAAGTCCTAAAGTCAACATTTCCTCTGAATACCTTCTATATGACAAATTATTTTGATGTATTTGCAAATAACTGTCAAACAATTTCAAAAATTGTTGCTGGGTGAGTGCCATATAAGTGTGAAAATTTCTACAGGGGAGAAGTAGCAGACTCATTAAATTATCCTTTTCCCTTTGCTTTGTATATCAAAAGCCTTGGCTTTGTTTATAAAACAATTTTTCGTTTGCAGAAAGGGGAAATATTTTAGATGCTAGTAATAACGGATGTTTGTATGAAGAACAGTCCTGATGGTGTGTGGCCACCTTGAAATCTCCTTGTCTGTAGGACTTCTCCACTCCTGGCGTAGAAACAATATTCCTCAAATTAATGAAAATAAAAAGGAATACATGGGTCATTTACAACCAGGAAGGAGGGCTGAAACCATTGAAGAGGTAACTTGCTGAAAAAAATATTCATGGCTCTGTCTTTCTAGAACAAAAGACACAGGTTGGAGCAAAAAACTAGCAGGAAATGAGCTTTATCTTGCCCAGCCTGACAAGGTTTCCTTCCATATTGTCCTCTGCATCTCTCTATTTCTTCCTCTGGCTGTTATTTTCAAGAGGGTTTGGAGGAAAAGAGAGGAAATCTGGGAACTGCAGCTTGCAACAATGGGGAGTGGGGGGGAAGTAGTTAAAAATATGGTTTTAATTGATTTTTCTCAGAGGAGAATCAGAGGTAAACATTTTCATGAAGTATTAGTTTCCAGAGAGGCCTGCACTAATAATTTTTTTTTTAATGGTACGCTACATGCCTGGGAAAATCAGTTACATGAGGGTCTTTTTAGATACATCCAAAACAGGACAGTTTTGAAAGAAACTCAGAAAGATGTTTGCTTGAATTCTGTCCCATTTCTCTTATTTTTCTCCTCCTATTTGTAGGAAGTGCTGACAATCATCTGCTGTGAGTCTATATTCAATTTCAAGAAAGTAAACTCTTCCAGCTGTCATACCTAAGGGCAAAACCTAAAATCAACAAATAGTTTATCAGGAGGTGCTTTTCACTTCTCTGCTCCTGCCACTGCTCAGGCTTCCCATTTCTTGGGAACCTTTTTTCAGAAAAGAAAAAACACCCAAAACATATGCATCATTCAAATGTGGATGCAAATAATTTCATTAGGAAATTCTGTAGTGCTGATGTAGGAACAATTCTATATAGGATAGAAGATCAAATAATGTGTCTTCTTCAATATTTAAATTAAAGAAGCACATCTCTCTCTAGTTACTGATTGTTGCATTCTATTTTACAACAAAAAAGCTTCCACCTGTTCTTCATACTTTGGCAAGATGAGATCAACAGAGATTTCATGCATGCCAAAATAATTACCAAAATTAAAAGATACATATTTATTGCTTTGGTAACTCATGGGAGAGAACACAGTGTACTTTGGTTAAGTCAATCCCTATCAGACATGGCTCTACAAGATAGGCTGGTGGTTTATTTCTATGTTCAATTCTTCAGCCTAGGCTCTTTCAAAATGTCAATATTTGACACTCGTCATTGCTTTAAGCACATGCTAGTGCTCCTGCCAGATGATTCCCTTCTTGCAGGACAGGAACGATCAGTGGGGTGTTCAGAGTCTCCCAGAGAAACCCTTTAACTTAAGACCTGTGTCAGCAGGTAAACAGATGGTTCTGTTCAACAGCCATCACCCTGCACAACAGTCCCTGTGAAGATGCTAAGCCTAAGAGCTGACAAAATCTAGGGAGCTGCCAGTTCCACAGGGCATCCCATTTTCGGGGAGATAGGAAAGAAGAACCGCACTCAGGAAGCAGCTCACTCGCTCCTAGAGCAGTCCAATCTTTTCATGCCTTCTTCATTGTTCTAGGGTTCTTCTGGCATCTGTTTTATTGGGTGGGTTTTTTAAGGATTATGGATGGAAATACATAATACCTGCTTCTTAAGGAGCTTATCCTGCAGGGTTGGAAATATAGGTGCCGTGTTAGTTGAACGAAATGTGTCTGTCCTGTTGCATGCTCACAGAAGAGATCTTATGTTCAGAGTTGTCATTACTCTCCCTCACTGGTTACTCTTCTTTCTAAACCTAAATCTCAGCAGAGTAAGCCCTTGAAATCATTAAATCCTGTTTCCAAAAGAAAAAACAAACAAACAAACCAACAAACAAACAACACCTTTTCATAACTTTTGTGTATTAGTTTAACAATAGCCATCTGATGCAATGTCTAGCTCCAGGAACACAGAGATGGCATAAGATGTACAGATTTCTGATTTTCAACTTGAAGAGCACAGACCACTTTTGCTTTCTCTGAAGGCAAATCAAAGGCCCAATGATCTAAATGTAATTTCTCTTTTCTTATTTCATTATAATCAAAGAGCAAAAATTGTGCTACCAAATACGAAACATTTAAGATTGCTTTTTAGGGAAAAGTGTATGTTAAAATTAGCCTCCTTGAAAATCAATTGAATAATATTTTAAAAATAACGCTGTCATATAAAATAGAGTAATTTCATGATTATAAACCGCACCTGAATATAAGCCGCACTTCCGGGTAGCTGGGAAGACCACAGGATTTGTCCATATATAAGCCGCACCCGAATATAAGCCGAGCTTTTTTTTTTTTTTAACTCCACACAACAGAGGGGGCGAGGCGCTCCGGCCCAGCCCCACACAGCCCGGCTTCCCAGCGGCAGGGGCCGGCCCGCCCTTGTGCAGCCCTCGTTCCTGGCCGTCCCACCGTCCCGGCGCCTCCTGCCGGCAGAGGGGCCGGCCCGCACACTTGCAGCCCCAGTTCCGGGCAGTCCCATGCTGCCGCCGGCTCCCACTTGCTACTCTGCTTGGCCAGCTCTCACTTCCGGGTTGGTGTTTCGCTGGGATTTGTCCATAGATAAGCCGCACCTGAATATAAGCCGCACCACTGGGGTAGGCTGGAGCCTTCAATGATAAAGGTGCGGCTTATATTCGTGAAATTACTGTAAGCTGTTTATAGATAGAAAGCTGGTGAGTTTCCTGACTTAAGCTGCTAGAGACATAGCATCTGGAAATTTCATTGTTATTATGCTTTTTATTTGTTAAACTAGATCACAAAAGAGCTATTTATTTATATTTCTTTGTTCTTTATTCTGCAAAAAAAACCTGCTGATGTGTGTTTCTGTTCTGTATGACTTTATTTCTCCTACCTGCATTTGTCATGGCTTATTGCACACCTAACTGCTACTTCATTTTGATTTATTGTGTAGTTTTGCACAATAATTTTTTGTCATATTCTTTGTTCTCCCAGTTAGTTCTCAGTTGTCTCAAAGGATGAAACTTCTAAGTGGTTCCTCTCTTAATGTTTATGTACTGCACCTCCTATAGCAGAAAGACAGAAAGCCGTTGCCCATGATTTGCAGATATGCATGCACTTAGAAAGCTTTAAGTAATCTTAATTGAACTGTCATTTTCATGTCTATTTCTTCTCCTTCTGAAGCAGGGGATCTCATCAATACATCTTTTTTTTTCCTTCCCAGAACTCACAAGTGTTTAAATCAGCAAGGCACAAATGAGAACATTATGACAGAAATCAACAGGAGAGCAAGGAGTATCAGTAAAAGAAATAAATGTAAATGAGTCACGAGGGGAATGGCAACTCCAGGGAAGATTCCAGTCACCTGAAATCATACCCACTTTGTCCTCACAAAGTCTCCCTCCCTGCTGCAGAAGATTGGATTTACAGCCCTCCTCTCTCTTCTCTCCACCAGCTCAGTGCCTATTGAATGTCCTTTAAACGTCTGTAGTGGGAAAGTCAGTTTTATGACAGGTGGACTGGGATATGTTTTTGTGCTGTTCCAGCTTCCTTGCTCTGTGAAGCTAGGTCTTGTCCAAATTCCAATGTCTCTTCTTCTTGTCATCTTCACAAACAACTGTCTTTTTGATCACTGACATGTGTTAAGTCACCAAAATCCAAAGTGTCAGTTACCATAAGTGTCTGAGATATGTACTATCTCTGTCCCTGATAACTACAAGTTCAATTACTTAGTAATTATAATGTTACAATTCAATATCAAACATGAACCATATTAACATTTTACAAGCAAAATACCATTTGACTTAAAACCATTTCTAATATGAATATACAGTAATTTCAAAATTATAAGCTGCACCTGATTATAAGCCACACCTCCTGGTAGCCAGGTAGACCATGGGATTTGTCCATATATAAGCCGCACCTGAATATACGCCACACCATTTTTTTTTTTTTTTAAAGTGAGGCTCCATGTGTAACAAAGTAACAAATTAGTAACAGACACAAGTTGGTGTCAGGTGCTCAAGTTGCAACAGTTTTCATAGACCAGCGAAGCCTTTAAAGGCAGCCCCAGGCACCCTCCTGGCCGGCTCTCACTTCTGAGTTGGCATTTCACTGGGATCTGTCCATAGATAAGCCGCACTACTGGGGTAGGCTGGATTCTTCAATGAAAAAAGTGTGGCTTATAATCGTGAAATTACTGTACATTTCTCTTTTATTCCTTACTTTTCTTCTTTTTTTCATTTGACTTATAGACCTTCTATCTTGAAGCTATTTCAATTGAGAACACAAATGTTTTTAATTTTCTTTTCTCTCCCTTTCCTTTTAAAATTCAAAACAGGAAAAACCTTGCGCTTTTGAATTACCTTAATTTCGTGAAAATAGTTGTTAATATTTTGCAATCCAATTTTATGTTGAATATTGTTAATTTTTTTTCCTTTGTCAGTAAATTCCAACCTGGCCACAATTAGAGTAAACTAAGAAAGTTTTGATGGTAAACATTTCTTTTGCTTAGCTAATATTCCAACCTGGCCAGGGCTGAAATATTAAACTAGGCAAAATATTTTTCTATTATATTTTAAAACCAAATCTTTACTAAATTTGGAAAGGTGACAAAAGCACAAATATTTTAGAAAACTACCCAATTTTATCTGACAGATAAGTACTCCTTATTAAACCAACTCTCATTATTTTGATTTATTAAAATTATAATGTTAAAGGAAACAACACCCTAGCACTTTCAGGAAGATAAATGATACATAACGCTAGTACAATGTACACAAACAACATAAACAAGCTTTCCAGAATAGATTTCAAAGACCACTTAAGAAATCACAACATGTATTTGATGCAGCGATATGATACTAACTTTGTAACAGTAAAAGAACAGGTAAATATGACTATTAGCTTAGTGAAATATGCAAGATAAGCTGGCTTTGATGAATTTTGTTTTGAGGTGGATAAAACAGTTGTAGGATTCTTTTCAGGGTAAATGTCACCTGGATTTATGTTTGTTAAATTCTCTTGTTGTATTTTTACTTTCTCAAGACATGAGGCAATTAACATCCTGCCACATATATTGAGATGATAATTTGTGTTTTGTTGCTGTGTTCTAACCTTTCTATCTGTTTTTATCTTTTTCCATTGACCTTATTGTTATTGTTATTATAGAGCTTTTTCTTAGTAACCTTTTCTTTGCTGCTTTTGAATTGATGGGAATTTAGGGGTTTCTCCCACATACTAATTTGTGTCGGTTTTTTAGTTCCACCTCCTCCTTGAGACAGTAGTTTTTCATATAAATGTGACCCTTTTGATAATTTAAATTCCCCCTTTTTTATCTATGTGTTTTTCCCCTAACTTAATGAAAGATTACTATGCAAATGGTTCTTTCCTGGGGAAAAGTTTTCCTGTCCCTATGGACACTGAGTGTCATTTAAACTTTGGATTTGAAAATGTCCCTTCTCCTCCCCCAAAGACTTACAAATCTTTGCTGGAGATTTTGAGAGTCCTGGAGGCTTTGACTCAGCTCCAGTGATCATAGGGTCGGACACAGCCAGAGTAAGCCCTGGCTTCTCAACATTAGCAGAACAGTCCTTGCTCACCCCCTGGCCGTCCCGAGCGCTTCCCTGGGCTGCAATTGTAATTGTATCAAAGCTGACATTCGAAGCCAGGATGATTTTCAGAGCGCCGTTGTTAGTATATTTCGATTCCAAGGCACTTCCTGGTTTTTCTTCTGCCGCTTCTAGCGTGAGGTCGTCATTGCAAGCCCTCTCTCAGCAGTCATCAGGGGTTTCCATGGCGACTTGGGGCGGAGCTGTGGTCCACCTCTCTGCGGGCCGCCTGCTCCCTTCTTCCCCTCTCTCCGGGGGCTGGACCTGGGGCTGTACTTCTCCTCTCGGAGGCTCAGCCATGCTCGGGGGAAACGCCCACATGGGTTGGGCCGACTCAGCTGACATCTCCCACCAGGGCTGGGCTTGGGGCCACACCACCTCCCCCCAGGGGTGGCCTGGGGACGGAGCCATGTGCCACGAGGCTGCCTTTGTTTCCTCTGCCTCCTGGGTGACCATGTGGTCGGCTCCATCTTGTAGGATTTCTTTGTTCCTCCTTCCCTGTTCTCCCCTTTGGGATGCCGCGGGGCGCTCTGCTCCAACTAAACTTTCAGCAGCCATGGTTTTACTAGTTTGTGGATTCGCTTCTAGAGCTGCAGGCTGGTTTTCAGCTACTGGGATATCTTCTACAGCTTCACTACTCTCCGAGATTTTTTTGCATTCAGAAAGTATTTTTTCCTCTGTGCCTCACCTTTCATCTTGCGTTTCCAATTTTATCAGTTTTATCCATTTTTTAATTGTCCTGCACGATTTTAACACCTTCATTGCCTCCGGGTCGTTTTTTACAGCTGCATCTATAATATCTGCCCCTATACTGTTCCAAAAGTCCATATCCAATGCCATGTCTTCCCTTTTACCCATAGTACTAGGTCATAAAGTGAATCTTCAGTATATTCTAACTCCCATTTGTCTAAAAAAACGGTCCATACCTTGATTATTGGAAGTTTCTCTGCTTTGAGGTGTGCTCCCATGTTTTCTCTCCTGCTTCTTCACAGTTTCTTCAAGCCTCTGGGCTTTTCACCAGTCCTCTGGACCAGGTTCTTCTGGCTCTCGGCCAAAAATCTCCCGTCCCTGGGCATGCAATTTCTGAACGCTTGGCTCTCGGCCAAGAAATTTCCGTCTCTGAATTGCAGCCTCTGGACAATCTGTCTCTGGATTCGCAGATCACTGGACGTTATTCCTGCCTCGGAGCGTCTCTGCACCTCTAGGCTCCCCTGGCAAATCTCCAGCTTTTCTGTCTCTAGGACGACCTGGACTTTGCCAGTTTACTCTAGCCTCTTAGGGCTCTGCCTGGCTCGAGGCCAACTTTTTTCCCTGTCTCTTGGACAGAATCCTAGCTAAGCGGCTAGCCCGTCTGTTTTCCAGACGGCACGTCTTTTTGTCTTCCTCACATGGAGGCTCCAGTTGTAATAGCGAGTATTGTTTCTCTGTGCCCGAGCCCCCGTGAGAGAGACACAAGCACAGCATGAGCTCTTGTGACAAAAAGCCTCTTCATTGTTCAGAACAGATCTTTTATAACTTCTAAAGATGTATCTCTTTGTGCTCCTGTGATTGGTCCGAGGGCTGGGGTCCTGCCCCTTTTTTGACCTTAATTGGCTTCCTGCAGCTTGGGCCAGGGACCCTCAGGATGTTCCCTGAATTTTCCCGAAACTTCCCTCTCTTCTGGAATTTTTCCTCCTGGTGGGTCTGTCCCACCAGTGCACTTTTCCACACTTGTCACAGTTTATACTGTGACAATTGAAAAGACCTTAACTAATGCTGGCTTTCTTGCCTGCTTTTTAAATTGCAACCTCCCCTGCTGTCTTTACTTTTTATGAACCAGAACTTTCCTGACAAAATTTGTTTTCTTTTGCTAATATATCCATCCTCTGTGCTTTTTGCTTTGCCAGTTTAATATGCCCTGACATCCTAGTGCTTGTGAGAAGATCAGTTGGCTTTGGCGGAGCTGCTCCCCTCATTTCTCAGCATCTTTCACTGCTTCTGAAGGCCAGGCAAACTCAGCCTCCAGCTTCCCAATCAAACCTGTCAGTTAGCTTTTAATGGCAATCCTCCAGCACTGGCAGCTTGCCTGATTTAACCTTACCAGATTCGATATTCATGCTAAAAGAAATAAAATGTTTCTGGTTTTAAAGTTAAAGCATTACAGAGTAATGTACATAGTAAAATACATTGCTACATCAACTATATTCTTCAACTTTTAGCTTCCCATGTGCTCATCACATTGTAATTTAAGTCCTAAAGCTGTATGTTGCTCTGAGAAAGTTTAGTGTCTGGCATGAAAATTCAAAGAAATCATAATGGTGATAAGGCTCTGAATAGCAGATAGAACCAAACCCCTTAGGGCATCAGTATCACCAAGAAAGTACTGTCCTACGAGTAAATCTAGAAAAGAAATGGAGTCATAATTTTGTGAAGAGATTTTGAGAAATCCAGAATAATATGAAGAACTTAAACTGATCTTCAGGCTGCTTTCAGATGGACCTGCTCAACACCATGCTTGCCCTTGTTCCACCTTCCAACTCCTTTTTAACCACTTCAGTGCATTCCTTTGTGTTCTTGGAATCTGGACAGATGCTAAAATCACCCAGCTTTATTTGCTCTCTCCATAGTAAGATACTTACCTGAATCTTTTACAACCATCTGCTACTTCCTCAGACAGGTAATGGAGCAGAACATCATCAACAAAACAAAACACCCCCAAAACCAACAAATAACCCCCAAACACCACAAAAGAAAAAGTGCCTAACTTAGAGATTCCTGGTTTATCCTAGCTTAATAAATAGTTTTATAATCTACAATTTGTTTGGTTTAGCACCACGAGAGCTAAAGGGCATGCTATCAGTGGGGATTTCTTCCCCCTGCTAAAAGTGGTAATACTTCTTAATATTCATGACATCATTACACAGTTTATCAAATCCAAAGCTTTTAATTTAGTGCACATCTCTGTCATGTATCACTTCTAGCCAGAAGTGGTTTTTATTTCTTTTAACATTTGAATCCAAAGTATACAGAACAGATAGGCTGGGAATTTTAAGCTCCTCTTGTCTTTCATCAGATTCTTTCATTTGCAGTTTTCTTTCATTTTGTTTTGATTTCTTAAACAGGTTCTGCTTTTGAGCAACCAATCAGTGCAACTCAAAAAGATATAATGGGAAAGCAGTATCTGATTGTTACTTTCCATTTTGCACATCTGTAGTGTAATTCATGAGAATAAAATCTCCAGACTTGAATGATAGTCTGTTTAGGGCATGAGATAGGTACTCACCTGTGGAGGGAGGAGGGCCCCTCACAAGGCCTCCCTGAAGAGTTATTCCCTAGACAAGTATTGCTTAGTCATGGTGACTGGGATAAGAGACCTTTCTCCCACCCCGGGACCCCGCTTTATCTCCAGTAAAACTATTGGTCATATTTCATCAGCCCCAAATCATTGATCCTTCTGCCAAGCCATACCTTCCCTATAAAACCCCTACTTCTACGCAGTTCAGTGGAATATTACTGTCACTGGACTCCCTTCACAGAAGCAGACAATAAAGAACTCTGTGGAACCTCTAAACTCCCATCTCTCATCCCAGCATCAGCTGAGGTACCTTGCAAGCTAAGCTGAAATCACTCAGAGCTGAAAGCACTAAAAGAGCTGATGACCTGAAATCCAGGCCTTGCTTGCATTGGTACCCTTGTGGTTGAGGTTGCCTAAGACTCCAGGACAGGCTGTTCTTTGTGGCACCTCTCTATCCAGGACATCTGTGGTGGCCAGGGTCAGACTGACCCCTGGGACCAGCTGCAACACTCACAAATGGAAACTCAACCTACTCTAGTTTAATCAAGAAAAAAGTTGTTTGCTTCAGGTGGACTATTGCAAGGAGAAAATTAAACAGCCAAAACTGAAGAGAAAAACATCTTTATTGGCATGCAAACTATTACTTGTTCTTGCAGCTCTTCAGTCCAGGTCCAGAGATGGGATCTATTGCAGCTTCTCTTCTTTAATGCATTTCTTTTTTATTTCTAAGAAGGTATGATTACATTGGCTGTTTGGTAGAGGAGGACAGCAGCTGCTGAATATGAATATGAATATAGGCAGCCACAGGAACCCCACGACTCTTTTCCCTGGAACCAAAGCAGCAAAACTATAGGGGACAGGAATACACTTTTTGTGTCCTGTAGACTCCACCTCTTTGTCTCAGTTTATTTTTGACTAAATAGTCTGGGAATGTGAAAAGTAGGGACTTTCTAAGAAGAAATTGATGTAGAAAGTTGAGGAAGAATATAATAAGGTGTAATAATCTTGACATTTATTCTCTTTCACTTTGGGGCATAACAGGAACTCCACTTTCCAGCTGTGTTTGGTAAGTAGAGAGAGCTAAGAGAAGTACAGTAATTTCACAATTATAAGCCACATCTTTTTCATTGAAGAATCCAGCCTACCCCAGTAGTGCGGCTTTGCGGCTTATATTCAGGTGCAGTTTATCTATGGACAAATCCCAGTAAAATGCCAACCCAGAAGTGAGAGCCGGCCAGGAGGGTGCCTGGGGCTGCCTTTAAAGGCTTCGCTGGTCTATGAAAACTGTTGCAACTGGAGCACCTGACACCAAACCCAGCTGGCATCGATTCTGTTACAAATTTGTTACTTTGTTACACATGGAGACTTGCTTTAAAAATAAAAAAAAAAGGTGGGGGGGGAGTGCAGCTTATATTCAGGTGCGGCTTATACATGGACAAATCCTGTGGTCTACCCGGCTACTGGGAGGTGTGGCTTATAATCAGGTGTGGCTTATAATTGTGAAATTACTGTATTTAGAGGGGGTCTGTGGTCATGATGTTATTTTTCTGCTTGCCTAATTTTACATCAATATTACATGAATGCCTCATCTGAAATCAGGTGCTTAAATGAAGGGATGTCCACTGTCCAACTGTCTAAATGGACAAGGCAAAAAATGGCATTAGAAAAGATATATTTATATTATGAAGAAGATGAAGAAGAATTAAAGCATAGAAGTTATTGAATTGTGCTGACAAAGGTCAGACATGGCTTCCAGCAACTGAGAAGCAGAAGCCAAGAGAGACATTGCATGTAAAACAAAATGTGCAGTAGCCACTTATAACAGAACTGCTGACCAAAACTAAAATTGTAACACTACCATATTACAAACATAAAATAAGAGTGTAAAATCAGCCAAACTGGGCCCATTGGAAAGTGCAAAGAGACACTGGCTGTTTATCAGGAAGGGGATGAAGGTGGCAAGGGAGAAGAGCTTGGGAGGAAACAAAGGTGTAAAAAGAGAATATAAGGGGTAACAAATCATGTGATCTGATCTAACTGGGATACAATTTTAAGAATTTTAATGCTATGAATATTAGAATTTTTTTATTAGATTATATTTTTGTGCAGTTGTTTACCAATCCTTTGTTTCTGTGACAACTCTTTCTATTCTGCAAATGCAGATAAGTCTGCATTCCATCAGATCATCAGCATTATGTTAGATCATCAGCACTGTCTCAGACTGCTTTTCAACAGCAGAAATTTTATTTCTTAGTCCTCTAGGATCTTCATAAAAAAATTTTAGGTGTAGTATATGGATCTCTGTGTTATTGTTGAGGGCTATTAGTTTCTCCAAATCTGACTCTAGAAATTGCAATGTTTTTATATGGCAGAGCAGTGACAAACATTCTTCAAGACGGCTTTTCCAGTTAGAGAGAGAATGATCCATCCTACTACCTCAGCTGCTTTTAGGTTAAGGTTTAGCCTGTATTCTTGCTGTTGAATGTGACCTTTCTTTGGCACAGACACTTTGTCTCCACTCGTTAAAGACTGCTCTTTTGGTAGTTCCTGCCATGCAGCACAAAGACCTCTGAAGTCCCTTTGCAATCCATTAAGAGATTGATTTATTTACTGTCTGCTATTGACTATTACTTAATCTTAGACTTCTTCCCTCAAGGAAAAGAAAATAATCTTTGTGCAGTTTCAGATTTGTTCTGTAACCAGAGGGAAGATAAAGCTCTGATGCAGCTGACTGAAGAGACTCTCAGCTTTGAATCAAAGTGCATTTGTTTTCATT
Source organism: Sialia sialis (assembly GCA_009812075.1). Taxonomy (NCBI): domain Eukaryota; kingdom Metazoa; phylum Chordata; class Aves; order Passeriformes; family Turdidae; genus Sialia; species Sialia sialis. Next base: position 3,480,929 of record VRYO01000406.1, read on the forward strand.
TTCTAGCCAATTTCTAGCCAAAGATTTATCTTAAGCTAAAGTGTAGTGAAAATTGCCAGGTTATTGATGTCCCTAGGGAAAAATTATTTTGTTTACTTGTAGGACAGATGCAACCCTGGTGCATGTTTCCTAGATCTGTTTCCTGGTTGTAAAGACTTGAACCCCCATTAGAGAATCAGGACCACTGTTGTTAAGTGCTCTCCACTAAAGCCCTATCTGTGGTTACCAAGCTGCTATTTTTTGAATGTCAGTTAGTCCTAATGGTAGGGTTGGTGTAAGAAAATGTAAGCCATGCACAGAAGCATTTTATTTTGCCCCACTGTGTTGAATAGCCAATGAATGGCCCATGTACACAAACCCCACACCTATCTGTGTCCTGCACCACTTACTTAGAAAGGAGTGAGAGCCCTCAAATAGGACAGAAATGTCTTTTTAAGCATCAGGAAAAACCTCCTGAACAACAGTCAGGTTAGTTCCTGAGGCGCAAAACTAGGAATGCCAACTTTTCTGTGCTTTTACACACTAAACCCTGTGCTCCTACCCACCGCAGGGGCTCCTCCCCAGCTTCTCATTGCTCTGCTCTCTCTCATGTCCCCAGAGCACATGCTGAGAAAGAAAAGCTGTAGGTACGGGGATCAGAGATGAGAGGTTCATATATTGGAAAGTCACTTAATAGGCAAACTGCTGCATGGATACTGGGAGGTTGCACACTGATGATAGTTCCGTTCATGCTGAGGCCCTTTTCCTCCTGGGAAGAACTCACTTCGCTCTCTTGTCAATCCATCCAGACATAGTCTATATGAAATTTCCATGAACATAATTACTGTTATGGTTTCTGCTACTTTTTCAAATTTGCATTCATCTAGCGAAGAGCAGAGAGAGATGGATGAAGTTTTTCTTTCTTTAAAAAGAGACTTTATAAAAAAAAAAAAGTAGAGGGGAAACTAGGCAACTAGAAGTACCAATTTAATTAATTAAGTGTACTTTTTGACTAAAATTAACTTTTAGCTGCGCTTTGTATTTAATTATGACAAGGAATTTGAGAAAAGAAAGAGTTTTCAATATTTCCTGTTACTGTATGTGGTTCCAAGCAGTGAAAAGAAACAGTAACATATGGAGGTTCCACCAAGATAGCTGCTCGAGTGGACCAGGGATTGTAGAAGCAATCTCTGACCGATGGAACAGGACCAGGATAAACTCGGAGCTGAACAGCCGGCAAAACCCAGGATGGACCCAGCGAGGCCTGTCGAAAACCGGGGTACAGCCCATGCCAGCTGCATCTAGCCAGAGCTGCACCACACAGACTGAAACCCAGGAAACCAGGACTGGGAACCTGGGGCCAGGACCAAAGCCAGGGAACAGCCGGAGCCGGAGCCATCTGGGACATCACGGACCAACCCTGACTAGGGAGATCCGCAGGAATCATCGGTTGTCTCCTCTTCCATAGAGAGATAATATATGGGCTTTTAGTTGAAAAGCACATCGGTTCATTTTTTGGAGTGGTGAATTCCTACCTTTTGCTGGGAAAGAGTTCTTTTTTTAAACATGGGAACTCAAAACTCGCAACAGCAAGGGACTGCATGGGAACATTTCGCTCTCAAAATTTCCGCATTTGCGGTGCGGGGGGGATGACTCCCCTCCGTGGTCATTTGCACTTGGTCCCAAGCGAGGCTGCCTGTGCTCTGTGCCTCCGTGCAAGACTGTGAGGGCTCTCCACTGTGAGAGCCACTGCTGGGTCCGGGCACACAGGAATGGAATCAATGCCCGCCTGCCAGGTCCTTGGCACCGCTGCTGCAGCTGATCTCAGCAGGGCAATAGTGGTGTGTGCAGCGTTCCCTTTGTCTAGGGAGTGGCTGGTGGTGCAAGGCCCTCTTTTGAACTCTGTTTTTGTGGCTGAAGCAGAGCTGCGTGGGGTAGCCCCTGCGCCTGGCGGGGTGGGGATGAGTCCATGCTTTGCAGGGACGCGAGGAGCTTTCCTCGCGACCAGCAGAGAGGGGCCTCCCCCCCGGTGGAGGCGTGGGCTGACTCTTGTGCCACTGCCTCCACACTCACTGCTGCTGCTGGTCGGACAGTGGCTGAAATGATCGCGCAGCCCTGGAGGGTGAAAGCTTACTGCCGGCGCTTGCTGGGGGCGGCCCATCCCATCTGCTTGCACGGGCTCTGCACACATCACCTGAATTTCTTGACCTTAGCTGGCAGCTGGCGGGTGTAGTGGAAGTCATGTGTGCATTGCCAGAAGCTTTAACAGCTGCTCACGTGGCCGCGCTCGTGGCAGCGGTGCCTGCAGCTGTGCTGTGCCAGCCACCGCAGGCAAGCGGCCCGCCTCCACTGGTGAATCCTGCATTGCCTGTGAGCAACCAGGGTGCACTGATGGCCAGTGGCTTGGCGGCCACCCCCCGACTTGTAGCCAGTTCACTGTTTTTCCCCTCTGCTTCAAGCGGTTCAGGCCCTGCGCCCCACCAGCCCCCCCCCGCCCTCTGGACGGCTTGGCCATGCCGGCGGTGGCTGCCCTGCCCGCTGGGGCGGGACCACCTGCAGCCAAGGAGGAGGCGGCAGTGACCCCTACTTCCACAGTGCCGATGACATCACTCGATCTGCCTGCTGGTCCCCAGCGAGAGGGAGATGGTGCCCACCTGCCCATCTGTGAAGACGCCTGACTCTGAGAGGGAGCCATCAGCGTCACCCATCACCCACCCAGAGAATAGGGCAGCGCCATCTCCTTCCTCCTCTCTGATCTTGGAGCCCAATGCCTGCTGGCTAGAGTCTCAGCCCCCCTTCCCCACTCCAGCAGGTATGGGGCCACCCTTTCTTCTCCCCCTAGATTCCTCGCTTGTTTGCCTGGAAGCAATGGTCTCTTCATTGGGTTCGTCCATCTCACCAGCCAGAGGAGACATGCTGCCTTCTGAACAGACCCCCGCCATCGATGCAACCAGCTCCTTTGTCACCCCCAGCCTCTGCTGACTGCAGCAATGGCTTTGCCTTCATTTCAGAAGGGGGAGCAGTTGGGGCTGGTCCCATTCCTGTGATGGGCAGGGGGCAAGAGGATGCTGGGGCAGATGTTGCTAATCCCAGTCCAATCTCTCAGTGAGATTGGAAAAAGAGGAAGAAAAGATCCAAATACAGTAATTTCACGCGTGTAAGGCGCACCTTTTTGACTGAAGTTTCGAGCCAAACCTGGAAGTGCGCCTTATCATCCAGTGCGCCTTATATATGGACAAAGTTCGGAAATTTGCCAACCCGGAAGTGCGAGCCACGCCGGTGGCCCCAGCCACTGCATCAGCAGCCCCGGCTGCCCCGCTGCGCCGGTGGCTCCAGGCGCCCTGCTGCACCGGCAGCCCCAGCCGCCGTGTAGGCATCCGTGGCAGCTGGCACTGGGGTGGGAGTACCAGGGCCTGCGGCATGGGGAAGGCGCCTGGGGCTGTGTTTAAAGGCTACGCTGATCTGTGAAAACTGTTTGCAAATTGAGCACTTGACAGTATTCTGTTACTAATTTACTTATTTACTTTGTTGCACATGGATCCTCACCGAAAAAAAAAAAAAAAAAAAGAGTGCACCCTATAGGCCTGTGCACCTTATATATGGGCAGATTAAAGGGACTTGCCAGCAACCCAGAAGGGCGCCTTACCATCTGGTGCGCCTTATAAGTGAGAAATTGCTGTAATCTTACTGTTGTGAATCACATTTGGCTCATTACAGTCTTCAGCTGAGACATGGCTGGGTCCTTGCTGCTGACCTGCAAGCCATCCGTCCTGGCCTGTCATGCCAGTGGCAGAGTGTGATCACTTCAGCTTTCACATGCTGGCCAATTCACCAAACACCAACCAGATGACAATACTGACCAGATGATCCCTCTACAAGCAGGGAATGGACATTCATCTGTTAATGTTTGAACTGTTAATATGTGTTCCGGTGAATGGTGGCAGTTTTCACTATAGTATTAGAATTATTACTTAGTGCTGAATTTCTCACTATTGTATTTCACTTGTTGATGGGTTTTCATGCAGAGGAAGACACCAGGTCCTTGTCACTCAAGATGTTCCCAGGCCTCCTGAGTTGTGTTCATTCTTCTTTGCAAAGGGCCCTGCAGAGGATCACGAATACTTCTCTTTCTTTTTTAAAACAAAAAGGCTGAGATGTCAGCTGGGAACCAAGAAAGCAGCCAGTTTCTCAGTCTGTTCGAGCTTTGGTCTCAGTCTTCTCAAGGACAGAAACCCGAAACAAAGATTAAACACCTGCAGTGTACATGACTCTAGTCACAGAGTGTGTTTCTAAAGGGGTGTCTTCTGCTCTGTCCAATGAACTTTCTCTAAATTGTTTTCCATGATGTACACTATTTAAATCCATTATTTCCTTCAATAAATGCTCTTTTCTTGCTCCCATAAGAAAGTGCCATGTTACTGTGTCTTTTCACTGCTCAGAACCACATACAGTAACATTTCCTATAGATTTTGTACAAAGTTTGTAATCAAACTATTTCTTCTATGTCCAGAGAAAGATAAAAGCAAAGCTGAACAGCGTGATGCAGTATCGTAGTCTCATAAATATGAAAAACTAATCATTACCCATAATTGTGAAATACAATAAAGAGTAACAAATGTTTCTATTTCTATAGCTGAGGTTTTGTTTTTCATTATTTTCAGTGTTGGGATGTTTCATGTTGAATTTTTTTTAGCTAAATAATGGGTCTAAAGGGCTTTTAATCACATACTCTTAACGTACACTCAGAAAGAGCTCCCTTGCATCTAGCATCATCCCACATGGAGCTGCAAACTTTTAAAGGAGCTTTTCTTTCCTTCCCTGGTGTTTAAGAGGCAAATTTGGTAGACCTTCTATCTGATATTTCTAGAGCCTGAAATCCTTTATTTCCTGACAGAGGGGTCAGTCCTCTCATCCCTTCCTGTTTCCATGCCTTCTCATGGGGCAGGTGGGAATTGCAGAAGTGCTTAGTGCTGTCCTAGTTCTGCTCCTACTAATAGCCAAGAAGGGTTGCTGATGTCAAAGGCCATAGCTGAGCTGAACAGTCTTGAAAACCCCATCCCTTACCATCAGGCCTGTATTAGCTGCATGTGTATAGAAGAAAGTAGTGAAATTCTTCTGGCCAGAAACTCTAATAATATATATTAGCCAAAAAAATAATATATTATAGCAAAACCCATATTTCCCCAATCCCAACTAAGGCTTTAACTTTTCCTGGCTTTATTTCAGTTTTGTATCATTGAGGTCATAGGATTTCTGCCAGTGGAAAGTAAAGGGAACTGGCCCTATAGCTCTCACTGTGGGAGTGATTTATTGATCAAGATATATGAGCAGCAAATATACCCATCTCCCCTTTAATCCACTTATTAGTACTTGATTCTCTTTCAGTATTGAATATTAATAAGCAAAAACCATTAAGACATTTGCCTAGGAAAATTCCACCAACCCCCAAATCTGCTTTTCTCTGCAAGTTATTAAACATGAATAAAAGACTGATAGTGATTCTTTCATGCAGAATTTACAATCCCTCTCTATTAGCCAGATGCCCTGCCTTTAGAACAGTGCTGTGCCTCTGCAGTGGCACCTGGTACCAGCAGGGCTCTTCTGATATAGCCAGTGAAACCTTCCACAACATCATGAATTAAGTGCACATCTGAGTAAGGTGTATATTTACTGCAGTGAAACAAGGACCTGAAGACAGGTCTTTCTTTTCTGCTGGAGTACATGAACTCCAGATGATGTGCTAGAAAAGGAATCACCTGGCTGCTAAACCCATTCTCATCTCCCCCTTTTCTCTCACCATTCATAGCACCTATGCTTCCAGCTGTGAAAGTGAGAAATTTTGCCAGTCCTGATGCCTTAAGTTCTAAGTTTTTCTGTTCTGCTTGAGTGTGCTTTTCCATTGTGCCTGGGTGATGAAGACAAAACAGTACTATTCCATCTGGGGACTCTAGGACAGTTTCTTCAAACTTCAGGCCCTAAGCATAAACAATGTGGAAAGAGGAGGACAGGCCAGCAAGCAAGCAAGAAGGATGAAACTTCATTATTTGAGACTATTAATTGGACAGTTGATGCTTACATGCAAATGGACTAAAATCTATAAAGATGTGAGGTCTTGTGACCAAGCCCTCTTTTTTGCTTCCACCTTGGAGCCATCCAGGCAGGGGCCACAACTGTGGCACTGGTACAACCAGGGTGTGGTCTTTGAAGGACTCTCAATAAATACAGTACAGTAATTTCACGATTATAAGCTGCACCTTTTTCATTTAAGAATCCAGCCTACCCCAGTAGTGTGGCTAATCATCAGGTGCAGCTTATTTATGGACAATTTCAGGAGAATTGCCAATGTGGAAGTATGAGCCGCAGGGGGAGCAGGCGTTCCCTGCCGCTCAGCTCCCGGTGAGTGGCCGGGCCCCTGCCGCTCCCGCTCCCGGCACTAACCCCTCCCACTCCCAGAGGGGCCCCAGCGCTAACCCCTCCCACTCCCAGAGCGGCACCAGCAATAACCTCTCCCGCTCCCGGAGCAGCTCCGGCACTGCTGCCTCCTGCTGCCGGAGCGGCGCCGGCACTAACCCCTCCACCTACTGGAGCAGCCCTGGCACTGCTGCCTCCTGCTCCCACTGCTCCCCCACCACTGCCTGGCCCCTCAGCAGCATCCCCACCCTGCTGTGCGAAAAGAAAAAAAAGTAAAGTAAAAAAAGAATTGCAGCTTATCAACCGGTGCGGCTTATTTGTGGACAATTTCCATGGTTTCCCCGGCTACCTGAATGTGTGGCTTATAATCTTGTGTGGCTTATGATTGTGAAATTACTGTAGTTTCACAACTATAAGGTGCACCAGATTATAAGGCCCACTTCTGGGCTGGCAGCAAATGTCCAAACGTTGTCCACATATAAGGTGCACCGGACTATGAGGTGCAATTTTTTTTAAAAAAGCAAGGATCTGCATGCAACAAAGTAATGAATTAGTAACAGAATCACACGATCGTGGGGTTTACTGGCAAGTGCTCAATTTGCAAAAATTTTTCATGGATCGGCGTGGCCTTTAAATGCAGCCCCAGGTGCCCTCCCTGTGCCGCGGGCCCCAGCACTCTCGCCTGCCCCTGGCGCTGGCTGGTGCGGCTCTCGCAGCTGCCATGGCTCGGCTCGCGGCTCAGTGCTCAGCTCAGCTCATGGCTCGCTCTTCCGGGTTGGCAAATTTCTGAACTGTGTCCATATATAAGGCACACCGGATTTTAAGGTGCACTTCTGGGTTCTGATCAAAATTTTAGTCAAAAGGGTGTGCCTTATAGTCATGAAATTACTGTACCCATTTTATTCCTCTTACCTCTGTGTAGCCTCTGTTAACGGTCCTCTAGGCATCAGTCCAGCTAGGATATGTGTTGTTATTGCATTTCTCTTTTTTTTTTTTTTTTTTTTTTTTTTTTTTTTTTTTTTTTTTTGTGGGTAAGGGGATAGAAAGACTATTTCTTGTGTACTTTCTTTACACGTCCTCACTTTCCTTGCAGCAAAGATGTTTCCAAGCAGATATTTTTAACCATTTCACTCAGTTTAGCAAGACACTTTCACAGCCATCTCTCCAGCAATGGTTCCATGTAATTTTGAATGTGCCTGAACTCTCCAAGTCCCTCACATTTAATGTGAATGTTTTGTGAATGTTCCTAGGTTTGCTGTGACCAAACATTTATTTGGGATGTCCTGCCAAGTTGCAGGATCACAGGGAGCTTGATGTGGGAGATAGCCCCTGAGTGAATAACAAGCTGGTTCCACAACACAGCTGGAGCTATGTGTGTACAGGTATCTTCTACAAGAAAGGAAGTGCTGGAGGACATCTCTCTTTGACTTAAAGCCTACAGGAATATGAACATCTTCTCTGTGAAACCAGCATCCATGTAAATCCCAGGCAAAGATGCTGTAATGTAGCTTATTAATACACAAATATAGAGCTTAAAGCCTGTTTAAGCTACTTGTTTCTTACTCTGTTTTTGGAGCAGGGGGTACTATTTAAAATGTCTCTATGCAGTTTATGTGGTTTGAATCCTAGATATCTAATTCACTATGTGTAGTGAGCAAGGAGGTGAGAGACAGCAAAAATCAAGACTGTAAATGTAGGTGGACTCATGGACTATCTTAAGATACCTAAACTAATGCAAATACTTAAAGTATCTTGTCAAGTACAGGTCACCTTTATCTACTGACTATGTATGGATGCTTCTCAAGCTTAGGGATGTCTAAAAGGATGGTCCTTAAATATAGACATTTGGATCCCACCGTGGAGGTTTCTGTCTCTCTTCTGGATTTTGTTTTAGTGGTATAAAGTCTGATTTACTGGGATTGGTGAGCAACTCTGCATGCCTTTCTTGGAGAATGGTAGTGGTAAGTATTACTGCTGCCAATAAGGATAGAATATCCCTTAAGTTCTTCAGGTGTGCTCCAGAGAAGCTCCTGTTGGTAGGAATGATTATATTTCTCATTTAATAAAAATATTCAACTAGCAGTCAAGAAAAGAAGTACTGATTTAAATGTCTTGCACCAGTGCCTCCAACAGCAACTTGCTTTGTGACCTCAATTGCATCTCTAACTAACTCTCCCTCTTAGAAGTATTTCTGTCATGGTTTTCTTGGAGAAAAAAGGTGGTTTGGGTTTTCCTCCCCATTGGGAATCCCTAACTCATAAGGGCCTGCTGAGTTAGGAAGAGGAAGTTCTAAAAACTACCATGAGAAGCACAATGACTAACCAAGGAAAAATGCTCAACATGATAGAGAAAGCAAAGAGAGCACAGGCAAACTTCAAACTCAATAAAAAATTGAGGTGTAAGCACTAGCTAAAGACCCTGCCCTAAACAAAAAGGAGCATTTATTCAAGGAGGAGATCTCTGGTCCATGTCTAATGGGAAATACTGGTTTACAACCCAAAGGTAGAAGTAGATTTCTGGACTGCACCTCCTGTTTTCCTGCCAGCTTTTGCTCAGTTATAGCTCAGAGCGCAACAAACTTGCATCCTGTAACAGCTGCTGCATTATCTTTCCTTATATTTTCTATCTTCATGAGGTACAAAGAGCTCATTCCTTTCCTCCAGTTAGTTGAAATGTTTGTTGTTGATACCTGGAAAACAGGGTTGCATTCAAAAGAGAGCAAATCAAAGTGTTAGGGCAACCTGTTCTTCCCTCCTTCGCTTCTCCAGGCTGGATTAGTTAAGTAAGGAAAATTACTCCCATGATTTTGTGCCACACAGAACAAGCAGGAAGAGTACGATGGGGTTTAGGTTTTGAAGGCATGAAAATAAATGTACTACTCCTCTATGGCAAAAAAAGTAGGAGAAAAACAAATTTTAGCAGTTTGACAGACTGTTACAGTACATTTTATTTTCTCCTTCCTTTTGATCCAGTGCAAAAAAAAAGAAAAAATTAAGCTGTGTTGAGACAGAAGAGGAAGTTCTGACAAAAGTTCTTCTAAAACTAAGCACAAACTGTTCCTCTCTTCTTCTTTTCTTCCACAGTTTATTTAGGGAAAAATTAAGTTTGCAGTGGCCATGACATAGTACATCTACTCAAATTTAGCCAGCTTTTACTTGGTATTCTTGTGGCATTTCTGGTGGGAAGTAACTCAAAGGGTCTATTTCTTCCCTGTCCTACACCTCATTTACTGAGCAGATCCTGCATCTGGCAGACAAATTAATTGTTAACCAACAGACTTTAGGGAGATTTGGTACCACGATCCCATGCATTTTCAAGCAATTCAAATGGGATGAGTTCTTTTACCCATCCTAATAGTTTGTTGTGTTAGTGCAGTACCTCAGGCAGTACTCAGGACCTGTGCAATGAAATGGAGTGAAATAGATTACCGAAGAGTCATATAATGTAGTAACCATTTTTGTAACTTAATTCAGGGCATGATATATACAGCTGACATCAAAAGCCTTTCATAGCTGTTCTTTAATTTCAGTTTCAGTAATGAATATATATCCAATTAGAAGGGAGCTGATACATGATGAAAAGAATTAACAATACCCCTAATTTCCACACTGAAGTAATGACTACTATTATAGACTTCTTGATTTTAATCAGATATTCTCAAAAATGACAGTGGATTTGGATTCATAATGCTCTGGTAGCTGATGCTACCAATCACACTCTCTCATGTTCTCTCTCCTTCTCTGTATTTAAAAAGAATTGATTACATTGTACAAGCATAGACCAAAAGCTTCTTCCTGTGCGACATATCTTTTTTTGCACAGTAATGTCTACCTAAGAAGCCGATCATAAACAGCACATCACTGGTTGTGGAGGTTTGCAGTAGCAGACCCTGAGCATCTGGTACGTGAGATAAAATTTGAGTCAGGGTCATTCTGAGTCTGATATAGTGTTTGAAGGCTGTGTGGCACTATCTTCAGATCAGAGTAGGGGCTCTTGGTTCAAAGCATTTTGTCTTCATAGTATAGAAAGGAACGTTGAAACTGCTGTCACAACTTAATATCATGAAAATTTATCCAGTTTTACATCAAAATCTACACATACTGTGGGAAAAAAATGCTCCTGTGAGCGGTCTCTTCCAGCAAGTGGTAATGTACCTCTTTCAGAAATACATGGTGAGTTAAACTGGATGAGAGTCTGTCAGTGATAGACGATTACTTTTTCAGAAACTGCTCTGTCTCCAGGATTGCTCTAATTTCTATGTCTTATGTCACTTAAAGAGGGAAGAAAAATTATTTGTACATGCAATACATGGCAAATGAATCTATTTATGCAGGTTTTCATCTCATCCATCTACCCTCATGGTAAGATCTGAGTATGCCTTTGATAATGCCTGTATTGGCTGTGCTTTACCTGTGCCTTTCTATAACCATTAGGATTTGGTACTGAAGGGAAGCCACACTAGCAGTTTCCACATGTACAGTAGTTTCACGAATATAAGCCGCACCTTTTTTACTGAAGATTGGAGCCCACGCCAGGGATGCGGCTAATAATCGGGTGCGGTTTATCTATGGACAATTTCAGGAGAATAGCGAACCC
>VRYO01000406.1:3502103-3588135 GCA_009812075.1 Sialia sialis
GATATCTTTGAGAGGTTTGTTTTGCTAACAGCAAATTCTTTTAGTTTGTATTTTGTTATTTATTCAAAAAATAAAAAAATCAGTGCCGGTTTGAAGATGCTAAACAAATATTTGGAAAGAGTTAATGAATATTAATTAATATTCAAATGCATGAAAATCTAATTAAGTTTTGCTTTTAAAGGTTTGCATTTACAGGTCTTGTTTATAGCGTGATTTATAAATATATGTTTACATTGTGTGTTTTTGATCTGTCCCTCCTGACATTGTGGCTGCATTGTATGTGCATGTCATATATTACATCCTTTCCAACTGTTTAAAAATTTGCCATCTGTATGAGAAGAAACTCCTTAGCCATCAGGTTTTAGTAATTGTTCTTGTTCACTACTGGTGGTTCCATTCTCAACATAATAATTTATATAGTAACCCAAGACTGCAAGACAAAAAAAGGAGTGGATGAAAGCACCAAGATCACAGATGAAAAAGCAGCATTAAAATCCTATCTTAGGAAGACTGGAATGACTTGGAAGCCTGGCTGTGGGATTACCAAATTGGTGTACACATAGAATTAAAAAAGATTAATATCTATTGCTAGTCCATTTCATAACTAAATCTCTGGCCATTCCTATTTTAGGTACCTCTGATAGTGTTGGGCTATGACAGGCATTGCCTATGCATTCCATTTGATAGTCACTGTATCTCTTGAAATGCCACATCCAAAGTGAGGGACAGAGCTTGTGGCCATTTCCATCGTCCCCCCTGTGGTTGCTGATACTGGCTAGCTCATAGACCACTACAAGCAGACTTGCCAAGACCCCCTCTGAGACCTAGACTTCCCCACTGAGCCCATGCCATATCACCTGAAGCACCAGCAGGTGCACAGTGTTGATGGACAAAATGATTATATACAGCCTGCTCTATCAGTTTGTGCGGAGCAAACCCTTTACTTTTACTTGAAAAAATATGTAGAAGGCATTTTCTCTAAAAAAAGGCAAACCAAAAAACCCAAACCCAGATTTGGATTAGATATAAGTAGTAGGGAATGTGAATGCAGACCTGAGTAGTTGTACTGGAAACCAGACTTTAGAAGCTGCAAGTAGCATTGTGTGTATACAAATGCTGTAATTCGTGTCAATTTTAGGGGTTTACCATTGGGACACATGTAAGAAGGCTCATTGTCCTAGCCTCCCTTGAAAGAAAGTGAACTGAGACAAAACAGAATGAGTCTGGACCTACCAGTTCTATCAGGTCAATCTATCCCGATATCTTCAACTTGAAAAAGTTGTGATCATTGGATTGGTAATATTTGTGCCATTTTTCACGGTGATAATGTCTTATCCTCAGATAGAGAGAAAAGCAAGACTTTTGTCAGAGGAATCTTCTACTTTTTTTCCCACTTCTTTTCTCTCCTCCACTCAGCAAATAGAGTGGAGACTGTAGATGGTATTCGTTTCAGATGTGTGCTTTTGAAATGATGATACATGGTTTAATTTTTCTCTTTTTCAGCCTCACTGAATCCTGAAGAAATTACTCATGGTAGGGAAGTGCAGGCCAATAAAAGCTTGTAGGATCAGGGACTGTCTCTGTTCTTTGTCTGAAGGGTTTGTCATTACAGTCATTGTGTGTTACTGAAAATTGGTCTGCCTCAAAAGTATTCATATTTTGCATTTAATGTATCAAACTTTTATACAAGACCTATTGCTGTGCTTTTCTCTTCTAATGCATAGGAGTCCAAAACATTAAGTCATGATGTATTAAATGCTCTAACCAAGCAAATCTGCATTCTGATGGTGTTGCACAATTAAGCTTTGCTGCTGGGCTGGAGCAGGAAGTTCAATTCAAACTTAGCAGGTTTTGTGGTTTCCTGGATCAAGGGCTCCCTGAGATGTTTTGGTGCAAATTCCCCTCCTTTACCTGTTGAACTAAATGTATTGTATTATTCATTAACCACTCGCAGCAGCTTTCTTGGTCTTTGGTGTGTATAGTTTATGTACACGTTGTCTCGGGCACTGTCACATGATATGTCTCTAAGGTGAAAGGAGGATGTTTTTCCCTAAGTGGAAACCTCTCTGCTCCCTTCTCAGTGAAGAGAAAGGAGGGCTGGCTTAAAATACAAATATTAAAATGCACTGTCCCTGACTTAGTGCTGTCTTTAAAGACAATGAAGAAAGAAATGATCGGATGGTTTCTAAAGAGAGGAATTGCTGAAGCTGCCAGTAGGAAAATTATGTCAAATGATGATAAACACCAATCCAGGAGGTAAAAAGACTGATTTCTTTGGGACATAGTAATATTAGGTATTACAGCAGCAATAAGTTTTGTGGGTTTTTCATTAAGTAATCTCAGTCTGAAATTCATGCCCTCTCTCAGCTGTATTTAGCTGCAGATTTACTGCTTCAACACAGATCATAATAATCAGAATGTAGATATACTGTTCTTTTTTGATTTACTTGTACTTTTAAGGGGTAAAATACTTCAGGCAACAATTAGTTCAGAGGTCTTGGATTTGGATGACTTTGTGGTTAGCTGGTTTGGGGTTTTTTAAGTAGATTATCTTTGGAATTTGCCTCCTTTACTATTAGTGGTACTGTATCTAACAGATATATAGTACAATTATTTTAATTTCCTATAGATAAAATAGAATAATGTCATAGACCCCATAAAGCAGTAATTATTTATGGAGACAAATTGCCAGCTAAGAATTTCTTATGAGTATTTTCAATTTTTAATGTAATGTAAATTATTCGTGCACTAACATAAACAGGAAAGCAGGCTGTGGTTTTCAGAGCCTTTTGATTAACATTTCTTTGCATTTCTTTCTTTCTTTTTGCATTTTTATTGTATCACCCAATAATGCCTTCCCTCTCTTTCCCACCCTGTTCATCCATTAAGACTCAGATAATGACCTCCTTGCATTTCTGTGAAACATGCTTATTGCTGGGATTCATTATTCTATCATGACAAGGCTATTTTTAGCCAAGACTCCAGCTGGCAACTGAGAAGAAACATAGGAAGGGAAATTGCCTCAGGTGCGATTAGTGTTATCTACTTGCCTGTAGTTTCTACAGTTTAATGTGAAGTAACCTGGAGTGCATGGCTCCATATTTTTTTTGTTGTTGTTATTTCTTTAGCCTAAGAAGAAATATTCCAGTCTAGTGAGGAGGGGGAATAAAATAAAATAGAAATAAATAGATGGCTTTGAGCCATCAAAGCTAATCAATAAAGGCAGGTAGAAAAACATACAGCAGACAGAGTTATGATGAAATTTGTTCCTTTTGCATCATTCACTTTGAGCCTTAGGTGTGCTGAGCAGAAATTAACCTCATGTTGGCATGTCCAGAAAGCTGGAGATATTAATCTAGAAACTTGTGCTTGTGAGTGACAGATAAAAACAGACTTTTGCACAGCACAAAATGTTGAGGGGTTTAAGGACTTACCTGAAAACATAGACTTCTGGAGGTTTTCCTGCTGGTTTCACTGCATTGCTGATAATTTCAATGTACTGTCCTGTCTGTGGAAAGGAATTTGGAAAAATTTTCAAACTCACCTCTCTAAATTTAAGGTTTCAAATGGGCCCATTTAATGTACTATTTTTCTAATAAAAGATTTCCAGAGGTACTAACTCTTGGAGTAGAAAAAAGTGTGAAACTTGCTGTTCTATGTCTGTCAGTCTTGCCTTGGGGAATGGAAATTTAAGGGAACAGCTTGGGGAATGGGAATTTAAGGGAACAGTTAAAGGAACAGCCAGCTCACAATGAACAGATTTATGCATCAAAATTTACCAGTTTAGATAAACTAAATGAGTGTGAAACATGAGCTACACTGGAGAGATGTTCCTTGGGTTTAAGCAAAAATTTTGGAGTGTGGATCATCTTTCATTGCTTAGATGCTGGCATCTAGCCTGTCTTACCACAGTCCAGTAGTCCTCCTCCTGTGGGAACAGACTTGCATATTTAAGGTTTTTATTCTGTTTCCATACATTGTTAAGAAGATTGATAAAACTGATTTAGAGACAAATTCAAAATCTCCATTAGAAGAAGTACTTTATTTTCCACATGTTAATCTGTGGTGCATAGTGCCTCTGTAAAACATTAACGAAAAATCATTATTTTACTACAGTCCAAATACAGTTTATGAAAGCATGCTTTAAGTGGAAAGCATATGTGTTGGAAACCTTTATAGTAAGACTGTTATTTATCAAAAATAATTCCTCTTAGCCTCACTAGAGCTTAAAGTGTAACAACCCCACCCTGATCTTCCTTGTTACCAGACTGAGCTGGTGAGAGCGCCTCTTGAAAACGCATAAAACAGCAGTAAGTCTTCATGGAAATTAGCTGTTTCATTCTTGATGAAATTCACCTCTAGATCTTTTAAACAGCTATGGTTGATCCACGTGACTAACTCGATAGATGCGGCTACAAACTGTGATGGGAGTTACATGCCTCTGGGAACATTGTGCTAACATAAAATGATTTCAAGGCATGCTGTTTGATAAAGAAGAAAGATAAGCTCTTACAAAATGCAACCTTATGCTGCTGAGAGGCATACCACCCAAGAAATTAGAAAGTGTAGCTACAGGGGTAGAAGAGAAGAGCAAGTTATTTCTGAAAACTGGGGTTGCAATGGGATCCATTATTAATGGCCATTACTCACACTTCTATGTTTAGCTGAGTTAAACAGAGCTCCATGCTTAGCCTCAGGCATCATTGCTTCAAAATTATTCTAAAATGACTATAATATTCTCCATTATATCCTTAATTAAGCATCACAGAACAAAGAAGCTTTGCAAACAAAGAACATTTCTGTGCAAATTGTTGTGAGGAGGGAATTATGCATGGCATCTCTTCATGGTTCTAGTAAAGCCTGATGGAAAGAAATTCTTTTGTTATTTTTGTAATATGTTTAATCAAATTATGTGTTGTGAACCTGTGACTGGAAAATTACTTTGCAGTGACTTGAATGTTAAGATGATAATGAAAATAAGTTAAAGAGATAAGTATAAAGCAACTAGTATATGTATAAATCTATTATCTTTGTTCCAGAAATACTAAATAATTGGATTTAAACAATAGACAGCAATGTACTGGTGAAACAAGAACCCTCTTCTGGCTTTTAAAGCTACTAGAAATCTCATTTAGCACCAGATGAAGTGAGGGACAAGTTATTTTTAAAATTTAGAGCCTTTAAGAATCGCAAGATATTAACTAAGAAAAGAAAATGTGAATTATTGTGATGAATAGAAATATTCTGACTGGCTTGGAAAATAATCCTTTTCTTCTAGACACTTGGAAACCAGCATATGCATTCAACAGAAAAATCCAATTAAATTAAGCTAAAAATATGTTGGTCTTCAAGTAGCTGAAATGCCACCATATTTTCTGTGCCCTTAAAAAGCTCTCTTCTAGATTATAGTGGCTGCACTTCTGCATCCATGTTCCTTTGGGTGATGTCCATTATAGTAACACCTAGACATGTCAGTTGAATTGATTCTTTGGTATCAGGCAAGAGGCTCATGCCCAAAATTTGAGGCAGCCTATGCTGAAGAAATCAAGGAATTACAGCATTTCAGAGGCAAAGGACTGAGAAGCATATATGAATGTATGAGAAAGTATAAAGGCAAAGAGGAAATAACAGCACTTCCTGAAACTGGAATGGATGAAACCTCCCTGAAAATGGAAAAACATTGCACTTTGCAGCTGTGGTCCAAAGGACTCCTGACATGGGATATTTCTGGAGTGACTAAAAGAGCTAGCTAAAGAAATAGAGGCAGCTAAAAATCAGTGGAAATTCAGCAAACCTCTCAGCAATTCCTCCTTCATTTAGAGTTCAAATATGCTTTAGACACTTAAATAGGAGGGATAAAAATAACAGCACAGTTCTTTAGGGATAAAATAAAAATAAGAAAAAAATCAGTCGCTTTTGCTAATTCAGAGCAGAGTTCTCTTACTGAAAAAATGATACAACCACACGCCACAGCTGCAGCTAGTAAACAGTTACATTTAACTACTAAATTTCTACTAAATATGTGGAATATTACTTATGAACACCAATGTTTCCAAGTGGTTTGTTTTTCTCAAAGAGGGTTACACCTGCTTGACACTTTATTTTTGGTTTCAAGCAGGTGAGTGGAGGTATTTCAAGACTATGTGCATGTAAACACTTGAGCTGAAGTCTGTGTGGTCCTGAGGAACAGCTGCTGAGAGGGCTGTGGTACAGGGTACCTGTATTCATCTCAGGCTGCAAAACAAAGCCCAGGCTCTTCAAAGACCTTGTATGGAAGGAAAAACCAGCTAGTTTAATTAATAAAAACTGTGGAACAGTTTAAGCTATGCAGAGGTTTGTCCAGCCTGGTCGCAGAAACTGAGATGAAATTAATGATATTGGATAAATTTTCACTATCTCTTCCTGTTTTGATCCAAGAATTAAGCTAGAAATGGCTGCAGCTCACTGATGGTTTTACAGCTCATTTTTACATGGTTTTACAATTAGAGATTTTTTTTTTTTACGAAACTCTTTTAAGCTTTCACTACCTTTAATAAACATAAGCATATCTCAAAAATAGGAAAACGAGCATCTTTAATTCTGAGGTGTGGTTTAGCTTGTCCTGTGATCATTTCTAAAGTTAACAGCTGGTATCTTGATGGCAGAAGAGGTCTTTCACACTGCAATGATCTGCAATTTATATTATGTTAGTTGCCTCTGACTGGACTTTTGCGTCATGTGTTGTTTTTTCTGTCTCAAAACGGATGAAAATAACTCTGACTGTTTGTTAGCTTGTCCCAGAATGAGCTTCCTGTGGTGCCTGCTTAAATGCATCCCAATTGAGTTTTCTCTACTGTTTGCTTAAAATTATTAGCAAGCAGGTTTTAAGAACTGATTTTTAAGAACTTAATTTTCTGGCATCACTGAGAAAAATGAATGCAACATGCAGCTTGAATAAACTGCCTCTCTTGGTTCTGTGACTGCTCTGTGCATACATATTTTTTCCAAATATTCAGGGTGTATAATGTAGCTATTGTGGTTGTTTAATTTAATCTCCTAGCAGTTTGTACAGTATGGCAATATTTCAGAAAAGCAGTAACTCACATCACAAAGAATAAATATAATTTGTTTTCCTCCTCCATTTTTCATTTTCCTCCAGTTGATTGAATCTCCCTGGTTCTTCCTCATTGCAGCAAACATCAAATGGGCAAATAATTGTCTGCTTTTCTTTCCTGGCATTTCTAGAATTTCCTTTCTTTTCTCCATTCTGAACGATACCTTGTGGTGTTATAACCAGACTTTAAATATCTAATAGTTTCCTTTGAAAAGTCCACAACAACATATATTGATATGGGAATATATTTAGGCCATTATATTTGAGGGCAGGCTAGAATAGAGGGGTCAGAGTGGAGAAAAAGCCATGCTGCAGACAGATCAGCTACTTTCAAATAACTTCACAGAATTCACAGAATTACTAGGTTGGAGGAGACCTCCAAGATCATCAAGTCCAACCCATGCTCTAACACCTCAATTAGACCATGGTACCAAGTGCCATATCTAGTCTTTTTCTAAATACATCCAGGGATGGTGACTCCACCATCTCCTTGGGCAGACCATTCCAGTACTTTATCACTCTTTCAGTGAAAAACTTCTTCCTAATATGCAACCTAATTTTCCCTTGATGCAACGTGAGACTGTGTCCTCTTGTTGCAACCTGGTGAAAGAGACCAACCCTCACCTGACTTCAGTCACCTTTCAGGAACTTGTAGAGAGTGATAAGGTCACCTCTGAGTCTCCTTTTCTCCAGGCTAAACAACCCCAGCTCCTTCAGTCATTCCTCATAAGGCTTGTAATCCAAGCCTCTCACCAGTCTTGTTGCTGTCCTCTGGACACGCTCAAGCATCTCAATGTCCTTCCTAAACTGAGGGGTCCAGAACTGGACACAGTACTCAAGGTGCAGCCTCTCCAGTGCTAAGTACAGGGGAAGATAGGCCTCCTGGCTCCTGCTGGCCACACTATTCCTGATACCGGCCAGGATGCCATTGGCCTTCTTGGCCACCTGGGCACACTGCTGGCTTATGCTCAGTCAGCTGTCGACCAGTAGCCCCAGGTCCCCTTCTGCGTGGGCACTGTCCAGCCTCACTGTCCCCTGTCTATAATGCTGCAGGAAGTCATTGTGGCCAAAATGCATGACATGGAACTTGCACTTAAAGGTCTTTATTTTGAAGCATGCCCACCTTTCCTAAACTCATTTGTTTTTAAGGGCTGCTTGCCCAGGAATCCTCTGAATAAGTCTCCTAAATAGGCCAAAGTCTGCCCTCCGGAAGTCCAGTGTAGAAGTGTTGGGGGTTAGGTTTTCCATTTTCTCTCTGTGAAATTTTCCCCATTGTGATGGAAAGAAAACTTATTGGCTACACCCTAGCACAGGTGGCTAGAGAAAAAACAGGAGGAGGGGGAACACCTCAAGACTGGGAGAAAAGGAGGTGGAGGGTAGCTGCACTCTCTCATTCACTCTCTTGCCTGTGGTTGTCAGAGGAAGACGTCCGGAGCTGCTACCTACCACCCCCTGCCATCTCAACACTGGGAGCCACGTTCTCTGCTGTCAGACACTGCACTGCTGCTTTCCCCACTCCAGCCTGGCACCTCTGAGCACACAGCCGAGTGCCATGACCCACACGGTGTGTGGGTGGAATCCTTCCTCCATCCTTCTCCCAACTGGGCCACTGCTACCATCATCCCAGCCCTCCTCAGCTGTGCGGAATCTGCCTGCCCCCACCACTGGTACTGATCACAGAGAGTGTCTGTGGCCAGAAAGGACTGGAACTGAGTAACTGTTCTGTTTTGTTGTTAATTTTCATATCTGTTGTTGTTATTGTTTGTCTTGTATTAGTAAATAACTGTTTATACCGAACCCCATACATTTGCCTGAGAGTTCCTTAATTTTGTGGCTGTTATGGGACCCAGGGAAAAAATCTTGTGGATTTTTCCAGTCTAACTTTCTCAGGCTCAGCTAGGGTTTTTTCCCAAGCTAGAGAACTTTCTCTAATGTAAACATAAGAGAAAGAATTATAACAAAAGATAAACACCTGCTGGATGCATGAGAAGGCCTGGGACAAGGGATGTTGTTTTCTCTCACCACTGAGTGCTGTTCTTTTCCTTGCCTTCAATCCTTGCTATAAATGTAGCATTGGGTTTTAATAAACTGCTTTTTCTTGCTCCATGCAAGAGAGTGTCATGTTATTGCGTGTCCTTTAGTCGCTCCGCAACACCTCACAGCAACACAATTTCAAAATTATGATAAATTGGACGGAGGGGGATTTTCACTCTCCATCTCAGGGAAGGATTCCTGCCTTTCTTGCAAAGTACCTGTCTTTCAAACCAGGATAAAAAGTCTTAATTATATTCCTCATGATTTCACCAAATATGGAGAACTCTATAATTTATCACAATGCCCCAAGCGACCTCCAACCACCACATCTCCCACCAGCCCATCTCTATTTGCAAACAACAGATCTACCATAGTCCTTCCCCTGGTGGGCTCACTGGCTATGTCAAAAAGTTGTCCTCCATACACTCCAAAAATTTCCTGGACTGCTTTTTTTCAGCTGTATTAAGTTCCCAGCATCTGTCTGGCAAGTTGAAGTTGCCTACAAGAACAAGGGCTGATGATCTGAAATATTATCTAGATGCATATAGATTAAGTTGTCCACCTCTTCTCCCTGGTTGGATGGACAATAACAAACTGCCACTAGGATGTCAGCCTTGTTCAACTTGTCCTTAATTCTTACCCACAGGCATTCAACTTCATCGTCTTTCATTTAATACCTATGGCATCAAAAGCCTCACAAATATAATGGGCCACCCCTCCACCTCTTCTCCATTTTCTGTCTCTTCTGAAGAGCTTGTTGCCATCTAGTGCAGTGTTCCAGCTGTGTGAGACATCCCACCATGTTTCTGCAAGGGCAACCACATCATAGCTCTGCTGTTGCACCATGGCTTCCAGCTCTTCTTGTTTATTACCTGTGTTGCGTGCATGGTATACATGCCTCAGCTGGCTGATTTCACCTCTAATTCAGGCTTACCATCTTTGGGCCTGTTACTAGGCAGCCCAACTGCATCCCCTTCCCCCTTCAAACCTAGTTTAAAGCCCTTTCAACAAGGTCTGCCAGTTCACGAGCTAAAAACCTTTTGCCTTTAACTGAAAGATGGATTCTATCTGGTTTCAGTAGGGGAGGTGCCATAAAAGTTGCCCCATGATCAATAAATCTGAAATTTTGCTGATGACACCAACCCCTTGTTAATTATGTAAGTTCTCCTATTCCTTTAACGGTTTATCTCAGCCACCAAGGGGACTGAGGAAAAGACTACCTGTGTCCCTGTCCTGTCAATCACTTGACCCAGTGCCCTGACACTCCTCTTTTCAATCTCATCGCTGCTAGCCTGTAGTATCAATAGCAGGTAATAATCAAAAGGCTGGATCAGACCAGGAAGTCTCTCAGTGATATCCCATAATCAGGCCCCAGGGAGGCAGACCTCCCTGTGGGATGGGTCCAGTTGACATATGAGGCCCTCTGCTCTCCTCAGAAGGGAGTCACCTACTACTACTACACTAATTTTCTTTTTGATATAAGAGGTGGCGATCTGTCTGACTCATGAACTTCCAGTACACTTTGGTGAAGTTTAGAAGTCTTCTTCCGTTAATAGACCTTATGCGCATTTTTAATTTTTTTTTTTCTCACCACTTCATTTCAAATTTGCCTAAATTGAAATGCTGATTCAGCATTTACTGAAAGGGTGGGACTTTTTTGTTTTGGGGTTGTGTTTTTTTGGTATTATTTACTCAAGGTTATAATACTTGAAATTTTATTTTTTATACCACAAATGAAATTTTTGAAAGAAAATAAAAATCCTCATAATAGGAAATTTTGAAAATTTTAGTGATAAGTAAGGTACTTACTACTGTATGCAACTGTGGGATGAGGAGAACTGTCATATCAGTGCCTAATGTACTGAGTAATGGGCCTTCTGCATAAAGTGCATTTGCTTTGTTCCTAGAGTGGCAGATGCAAGGAATTAATTGCTCTTAGCAAGAAATGTTCATTGAAGATAAGGCCTGAAATGAATACTGACACACAATGTGAAATGCCCTGAAACAGTTTCATGGTGAGAAATTACTGCTGAGGTATATACTTCCACAAAAGTGACACCTATTGAATTTATTAGACAGATTATATAGAGAGGACTAAATCGTTTTTCATCCTGTTTGTAGACCTGACATTTACCAGCTTCTTCTAATGAATTGGATATAGGCTACTGAAAACAAAAGTCAGATGGTTATGAAATCTCTTGCACTGACTGCTGTGGATCATGCAGCCATTGACAGTGTTTGTGCAGAAGCATTTTTTCTGTGGAGGTGGACAGACCCTGAGTTTCAGGTTTAAGTTGTTCTTCTTTTCCTGGGAAATTGTTGCAGTCAGAGCTATGAAGCATCAATGAACACAGTGAGGCATGCAGACCATTTGTACATTGCACAAACTAAGGCTGGATGTGATCACCAGCTTGCAGCAAAGGAGGAACCTGAAGGGTTGAAAGTCATGAAGTAGAGCTAGTGTCAAAAATAAAAATTCCCAAGTGAAGAAGCCAGTGCAGTGTAGCTTAAGCAAGCATTTAAAAGTCAGCTTTTTGTAGGGGACTATATGTTGCAGTAAATTTATTTTGTGGATGATTATCTTTGGAGACTTTTTAAAATACTATATTTGGTCACCAGTTAGCCTGAATGTGAGCTAATCTTAAATGATGTCTCTTTACATGCAGCCAGAGAAGATTTTACATGGCATTTCTTATCAGTATTTTGCAAAATAAATTAATATCATGAGCTCCAGTTTATACAGAGTGAAGCAGAGATGCAGGAAAATGACTGATTTAGTAATTGCTCTCACTCCCCAACCTGTTGACAGAATCAGCAACAAAAGCAAATCTGGAGCTCACAACCCTCTTGCTTGCTATAGTCCTGTTTATATAGCTACAGGTAATTTTAGTCCCCTAATTTTCTTAGTTTGGGTTTTGAGACCAGGTTGCTAAGGCATGGGGAACAATGGCTATATCTCCTGTATCAACAGGTCTCCAGTCACTCAAGAATCCAGGAGTGTGGCAGTCCATGGGGCTCCCTGTATAAAGTTCACTGAGTCGGTGTGCATTTAATCCTGTACTTAAAATGCAAGTGAGCAAGCTTGTAATTAAAGGCTCCTTTATAATTTGCAAAAGCAGAACTGTAAAGAATTTCTCTGTTGCACCTCCATCAAAGTTATTATTAATGATATCTTAAGAGCTAAACAGAGAAGTAATCCTTTGTCAAGGTATTCTGAAGGACAGGAGAATAAAGTATTCTTCAGTAGCTTAGGCTCAAAGCAGCCATGAGGCATCTCAAAAATAAGCTGTGTAGCCGAACATTTACTATAGGTGAACATCACATGACCTGGCTCCTTGTAGTTGTTTCACGTGATCAACCCTTGCCCAGAACGTTGTGTAAACCCAATGCACTGCTTTGATCCTGCTCTGCTCCCTGGCTTGCTGGATGCCAATACTTTCTTTGCTCTAACACCACAGATGAAGATACAGTGAAAAAACATTACAAAGACGTGTAACCCAGCACTTTCTTTCCTTTCATCCACTAAAGGACTGCCTTTGAAAAGAAATAAACTGCTGATTTTAGTTCAGCTTTCAAGCATGGAAAGTTTTACCTCACTTCCAGGCTTCCAAATGAGTTCTCCACAAATGTGTAAATGGAGCAAATATATCTGAGTAGCAGATCTCAGCTCTGTTTGGCCTGATGAATATGAAGATAATCCAAGGCTATGATGTTTCTGTAGTGAAATGTTAAAAGAAATTCTCCATCGTGTCAGCAAAAAAAAAAAAAGAAAAAATAAAAAGGAAAAACCAACTCTCATCCTTGTTTTATTCCCTTTGATCCTACCTTCTCTAATATCGGGGCTCAGCTAGACGAACTAGACATTTGATTCTCTGTCAGTCCTTTCTTTTTGCCTATTCCAAAATATTACCTGCATCAGGGAGTGGCAGAAATCTTTCTCTATATAGCTTTAAAGCTTTCTGAACCCCAGACCTCTCTGTCTCAGAGGAGTGAGCTATGGGGTGCTCTAGCCAATGAATTCTGCACCATTGCACTTCAGCAAGATTGTGCACATAAAGTGTGATGTGAAAAAGGAAATTTTAGTCTAGCAGTGACAGCCCATAAGGTTTTAGGATCTCAGGAAAGATTGTTTTGATATTCTGCTATATGTTTGATGTTTAGTATTTTTTTTTTCTCTCCAGTGATTTAAATTAATTTGAATCAAATCATTAGGCCCCAGACTGGTATTGAACATAATGAGTTATTCCTAAATTAATATTGTCTATCCTGAACAACTGCTGTCTAAATGACTGGACGATTCATGGTTCTCACAAAGTCAACTACATTCTAATGATTTCTGCAACAGTTCATTAGATAATGGTGTAATTTATATGCCTAGGTCAGCAAGTGTTTTTCTGCTTTGACTTAAATTGGACAAAGTACTAGTAACTAAACAGGTGTTCTGCATTTTTTTATATTTCTCTGAGTGGGGAAAAAGAAGGATAAAAAAAAGAATAGCATTAAGAACTTGAATCAGGATGAAATGCAGTGTACAGTACTGCAGGTATTTCCAGTTCCAGCTTCATTTCCTCCTTGTACAGAGTGGCATTATAAAATAAATTTCAGCAAATTTTGTCTTAAATGATATGCTTGACACCAGCTCTTGAAAGGTTCAATGCTAAAGAGCTCTGTTATTATGAAGAATAAATGCACATAATTACTGTGAATTCAGTGGTAGATGAAACCTCTGTACCACTGAAGTCAGTCATTCCAGATGCTTCCTGTATGTTGGACCTCCTGCCTCCCTGCATCTCTGTGCCAAGTGCTGTATTTCAATCAAGGAAGGAGAGACTGGCGCAGCCAGAGCCTCCTACAAATGCTTTTCTGTGGCTGTGGAGTCCACGTGCTAAATGGTCTGCAAGTTAGGCATAAGGCAATTTATCTTCTGAAGGACTTAAATAGAATAGCTTTAATGAAACAAATGGAGATCATTACAAACTTTTTATCAACTGAGAATCAAACCTTGTTTGTTGTTTTTGTTTGGCTTTATGTTGCTCTTTTTTTAAACTGATTATCAACTTTGGATAGTGACTATTTTTATGTATTACCCAGTCTGCCAGTAAATGAGCTTCTCTCCTGTTTGCCTGTGTTGACAGGGTATGGCATTTCAGATTTAAGTAATTTTTGCCTCCTTAGGGAAAAAAATCTGTCAGTTGTTCCCTGTAATGAATGATGGGTTTATGGTATGAGTGACTGCCTGAAGTATTAGCAGAAAAGAGAGCACAGCTGTCCTAGATTGTATAGTGCTGGTTCCTCGTTATGGTAATGGCAGTAATGAATGAATAAATTATATGAGTTGACAATATTATTAAAATATAATATTACTTTTGCTTAATTTCTGTGTTAACGTGAACAGCAAAAACTTCCTATCTTCCTTCCACAAATAAGAGAGAAGAAGTGGTGATAGAAAATGAAATAATCATCCCTTCTCTTTTCCCTTTGCTGGCACAAGGTGATTATCTAGCCATTGAATCCTTTAGCATGAGTCTCTTCCAAAGCAATCTTGCGGTAAATTTATACAACAGACCTTGCTGGCGTCAGTTACTTTTGTAACCTGACTATGCTGGATGCAGCACATTTATTTCATTGTGTTGTTGGGTTTGGAGGAAGTGAAGGAATAATGCTGAAAATGAGTGACCAAGCTTACGGAAATGACATTTGAGACGGCATTTTGGAAGGGCTCAGAATAATTCAAGTATAATGCATATGAATCATACCCACATCAGCAGATTTAATATCTAGAAACCAGTTTATCAAAAGTCTTTATCGAGTTGTGTCTCTGTAACTTCTGGGTTGTTGGTGATTGCCCAGTCCCCAGGGTGTCTGGGGATGGACTTAGAGACAGCTTTTCAGCTGAGTGCTGTAACTGTTCATTGTTAGTCATCCCATCTTGCTGCCATCTTTTTCAGGGATTTGGAGTGTAGGAATTTCTACCATACCAAGGCACAATCCTAGGGCTGTTAGCAACAGTTATTTTTATAATAGATGGAATATATAAGCAGTCCAAATCCTTCAAAAATATTCGAAGTAGCTTTCACTCTTTTGGTTCTACTTTTTTGCTAGGGTTCCTCCGTTTCCTTCTTGTGTCTGGTCTTGTGTTTGTTTTGGGTTTAGGTTGTTTTTTGTTTTTCCAGAACAAATGTATTATGGAACTCAAAATTGTCAGGAAAATATTTAAAAGAACATTTTAAATTATGCAGTAAGAGGTAGATTTGTGCATTCTGTATAGAAAGTGAAGAATTACTTTTTAAAATTTGTTTTTTAGAGGAATTCCTAAACAATATGTAGTCAGACAAATTTTTGGGTATATCACAATAAAGTCAATGACTAAATTTTTAAAGAAAACACTGAACAAATTCATTAGTGAAATACTTAACTTTGATTCCATAGAAGTTGTTTTTCAATTGTGTAATTTTCTCCTTTGGCAGATTTTCAAAGTTTTCAAAATATCAATTGTTCTGTAATTTTAGTCCCCACAGCTGTGGCACAGAGATAATTTCCTTACTAGAAGCCAATCTGCATAATCAAGATATGAAACAATGATATGTTTTCTGCTTTTCCTTGAGTGTTTGCCTAAAGAAATTCTTGTCCTATCATATAATACTTTCAGGAATATAGAGCATATTATGTAACACAAAAGCTTCACATAAAAAATAATGCAGTGAATGATTTAATGTTCCTGCAAAGTGATTGTATGCATAAATGTATGTAGTTCTAGTGCCACTGGAAGAATAGTTTCTAGCCTTCCCACTTTTTGGAGCACTGTTCTTTACATGTACGCTTCTCTTCTGCTTGAAAATCCATGCACCCTTCATTTCCCACAGATGGCCCAAGGAAGACTCTCATTTTCCCAGAGATGTGGAAAGAATTATATTTATCCACATGCCCACATAAAGGTTCTTTTAGGATATGTCTAAACAATGACAGATTAGAAAGCTGACAGGTGCATGCAGCAGTGAGCCTCTGAGAGGTTTCAAACACTTCAGCTGATGAAAACTAAGTAGTAACCAGGCAAGAAAAAGCAGGGACAACAAAAGAACTTGGATAATAAATATTCCTGCACATTTGAGTTGCTGTACAATATCAGTGGGGACTAGAAAGCTGGAAGTGCTGCTGACTGCTGGGCAGTCTCTTTCAACATAGGTCCAGGCTTCTCATGCTTAAATTGGTGGGTTTTGCCAACTAAACATTTCATGCTGAACCTGTTGTTCTGTTGCAGAGATCCAATCAGCTCTGCCCAAGGAGATTACCACCAGTTCATTGTGGCTTCCTTCTCAGGGTAAACAGAGAGGATACTGTGCAGGTAGGCCATTTGTCCACCACTTACCTTGTGATCAAGTCATTGAGATCTGTGCCTCTGAGAGGCCTTGTATTTAGGAATATTTTAAGTGATCCCTTATGCCTTAAAAAGCACATGACTGAGCTTCCTCCAGTCTATATGTCTGTCTAGTGTCACACACCCGATCACATCTGCAAGGATGATGGGAATTACTCAGCCACTCCCTGAAACAACACTTAGATCAACTCCTTTGTTTTGTCTTTAAGTACCAGAGAGCATTGCAAGTTGTGATAAGCCACATGGCTGATCTGCATGCTTATTTCTCAACAAGCTATGTCAGTCTTAAGTGCAGTTTGCCCCTCTAGACCACAGCTTTGAATTCACACCACACGTAGAAAGCTGTTTCCAAAGCAGAAGAGGACCAAAGTGCTGGTACTTAGAAGGAAAAGGCACTGTCTCTTTCAATGAGAAGAAAAAATAAATTGAAAAATAATAGTAATCCCTGTTCATTAAATATAAGTTGGAGGAGCTTGCACACTGGTTACTGAAGTAGAGGATGAATGAAAACTGAACGGGAGCCCAGTGCTCTACTCTTCCACATGCCAACAGCTTCCACTTTGGATTGCAGAAGTTATTTGGCTTTAGGAAGTGCTGAGCTTAACATTAAATAATGCATTCATAAGCCTGAATGCCTTACAGAATCAAAGCTCTATCTTTCCTACTGCACAGCTGGAGAAACTGAGTCACAAAGAATATGTCCTATTTAAGGATGAAGAGTAGCATTCAGTTCCTGCCTTATCATCTAGGCTCTATAGCACCCTATAAGCAATAAGGAGAAGGTGAGTGAGCTGGGGTTGTTTATCCTGGAGACAAGGAAGTTGAAGAGGTACCTTATTGATCTCTAGAGCTTCTTAAAAGGAGGTTGTAGTGAGGTAGGAGTTGCTTTCTTCTCCCAGGTAACAAGTGACAGAATGAGAGGAAATTGCCTCAAGTTGTTTCAGGGAAGGTTTAGATTAGATATTAGGAAAATTTTCCTCACTGAAAGAGTGGTCAGGCATTGGAGCAAGATGCTCAGGGAACTAGTGGAATACCAGTGCCTGGAAGGGTTCAAAAGGAATGTGAATGCAGCATCTAGGGATATGGCTTAGTGATGAAGATAGTGCTGATGGGTTAATGGTTGCACTCAATGATCTTAGAGGTCTTTTCTAACCTTTATGATTCTATGTTTCTATGATGCTTTACACTGTATTCTTCCCAAAAAGCATCTGGTTCAGAGTCATATGACATCCCAGCCCAGTTTTTTTCTTTGTTGGAAATTGTTAAATTATTTGAACTCAGGGGTCTTAATTTGGCTTTTTCTCCACTAAGATTGAGACTTTTTTTTTTTTTTTAATTTAAGAAACCAAGCAAAACAGCCTTCTAACTATTTCTGCCTTTTTAAATAGGCATTGAATCCAAGACCCTTCTTTCCAGTTTTAATTGTGTTTCCCTTAGTTTAACTCACTTCTGAATGTTCTATTTACTTTCATCAAAGTTTAGGCTTTTGCTTCATGAAGGTATAAAGCTGTGCTACTTGTCTTTGAAGTGATTTTAATATATTATTTTAATTTTCCTAAGTAATTGAATTCTTTTCCACACAGAAATACAAATTAATTGGTTAATTTCTGTGAAGATTTTGGGAACATTTTTATGATAACTAAGATGGAGATAAAACAGTGTTAGTTAGAGATGATAAAAGCTGAAGTCTCTCTCTTCTTTCCAAGCCTAATGTGGTTGGAGCATTAGTCATTAATTTCATATTTCTGATTAATTTAAATATTGAGTGTCATTATTTTATCTATGTCTCCTGCTGCTCTCTGCTGTCTCACTTCTGAAGCAACAAGGATCAGATAGTGCCACTATTTTCAGGGACATAATGTGTTTCACTCAGTGAGACACCTTAGCCATTCCTATGAACAAACAAGCAAACTAAGGTAGCTGAAGTACTTTGGAATCACTTGACCTTCCAGGAGAACATTCTCTATCCTGCTTACTCTATTTTTTTCAAGGCTGTATCTCTAAATGGTCTTTCAAGATTATTTTAGCACAGCTTTGGGATTATATGGACTGTACCTGTCATTCACAGGAATCTCTAGTATCTTAGCACCTCCTGAGAGGCCAGAAAACCTTCTGGAGACTTTTCTCCTCATGGAGAGTTGATGTCAAAATGCAATGCATGACAAAAAAAGCAAATCCCATGTTGTTGGAAGAGCACTGCTGTACACACATTTTTGGCAAGTTTGATTTGATGACTTCAGGTCAGGATTCCTGTCTGCAGTGCCAACCCTCTGACACAGGCACCGAGTCACATGACAATGTCTTTACCTCATCCTCAGAAAACTATAACTTCATCAAATGTCTGCATAAAATCTGATCTTTAGATGTGATTTCTCAGCTTGTGTGTGCATAAGGGAAGGTTAATGATATATACAGGCATAGTACATTAATACTTAAGAGTGGATTTTTTTGAAGCCTGTGTGTGTGTGTGTGTGTGTGTGTGTGTGTGTGTGTGTGTGTGTGTTTTTGTGTTGTGTTGTGTGTGTGAGACTGTGAGGCTGTGAGACTGTGAGGATAGGGGTGGCCCCTGTTGATGTCACTGAGAAGTTTTGGCATTGGAAAAGGGCATGAGGAAAGGAGGTGATCAGGTGGTGGGACCCATTGAGTCAACTACAAAAACTGAGCTTAGTTGTGATTCTTAAGCTGATATTCAAGAGTTTTAGATGCTAAACAGATTTGCTGCTGCACAGGGCTGATTGAAAGGAAGAGTATGACAAAACTTTAGAGGTATCAAACTAAAGCTTGACACTGAGCATTGCTTCTTGGCTTTTTGGAAATGAGAGGCTCCAAACATCACCAGTGATTTTGCACATCTTAGAATGAGAGTGCACCTGAGATCTGCCCCGTCATCCCCGCAGCAGGGTTCTGTCTTTTAGCATAACCTCAGAAAATATGGAGGACCTTGGGCTACAGAAATGGGTGTAAAAACCTGTTGAATGAGCATTGTATTTGGTTGTGATGCCATGTTCAGATCCCTAAACTCAAGTTCCTCCTGCAGTTTTACAACTCAGGAGCTTACTCTTATGAAAGAGCCTGCCCATGGGCTCATCAAGTCGCAGAACCTCCCTCTCCAGCTCTTCCTGGCCCTGCCCACAATGACTTTCCCCTGCACCAGGAGGACGCAGCCTGAGAGGAAAACACTGAGCACCATGGTCTATGCTTTCACTTTTTCTCGCTGCCTCTTACAGCCTGGCTGGTCAGGGTCCACCAACTCCCTTTCCATTTTTCAACACTGGATTCTAGCTCTGTCTTCATTAGTTCTTTAATTGCTATTTTTGCCAAGCCTCTTTTTTTTTGTTGTTGCTCTTCCATGAGGTTTAGGGGCTGGTTAGGAGGGATTAAGACCATTGAAGGGACATGGTAAAGGATCTCTGCAGTTTGCCAGCATAAAGCTTTTCATCTCACTAAAATCACAGCTAAATCACAGGTGTGCTTTCTGTGAGAGAATGAATTTTCCTTCTTTTCTCCTTTCTCTCTCTACCTGTGACAAAGGTTTCCTGCTTTCCAGTGCCACTGTAGGAATTTTTCTCTTATTCATAACATTTCCCCTATCTCATTCCACACATCCCAGGAAGCGTCAGACCACCACTATACCACTGCAGCTTCATGCTGTTTCCTTCATCCTCCACTACCTGCCTGGCTGTGATGGCATCCTATCAACTCTCACAGCCTCTGAGTGCAGCAGGACAGGCAGAGCTACTGGCAGAGCATGGTTTCAGCTCTCGATGCTGGAGCGGTTGACAGATGTTCGGAGGATTTCTTGTCTTGGGACCCAAGACTGTTCCAAGTTATTCAAAAACACAAACAGTGGGTTGGCAGGAGTGAAATATGTTCAGAACTGGGATGTCAAAACAGAGATATATTTTTAAAAGACATGTGTCAAAAAAAAAAAAGAAAAAAAGGAGGGAAGGAGGAAGGTGCTCATGCAGTTTGTAGGAAAATCTACTTAAATTGTTGAGATTTTCTTCTTTTAACCCCTTGGGTTCCCATCTGACATGCTATTCCACTATGTCTATTGTGGTTTTCTTGCTTAAATGTTAACAAGCACTTTGGGTCCTGGGTCCCTGATTTTCTGGTAGATGGATTTGCCACATTTGCAAGGTATTTGGACTACCAGCTAGCAACATAATTTGCAACCATCCTGTCAAGCATACTGTTGTAAAATTGAAGTGAGATCCTGTTGAATGATACTGTTGAGCAGAGTGGTGGAAGACACATTTAGTGAGAAAGAAAATTATTCCAAAAAATAGACAGAAGTAGGGCAGAGATAGAGAGGAGAGCATGGCAGAAGTAAAAGATGGCTCAAATTTAGAGAGGCTGCTCTGCTTATTTCAATTCATAGTCAGTACAGAAAAAAAGAGTTTCAGAGTCCGGTAGCAGATACAGCTTTTCTGCAGCCTCCTTTGTCTGCATGTGTATAGTAACGCAGGGGTGGTAGCTGACAGCAAAATGAATCAGCACCAGAGCTCTCCGAAAAGGGCTGTGCTGCTTTGGATGAGTTACTATCAACAGGGTGTAAGTAACTCCAGTCGCAGACAGGAAAAGATTCCTCTGCAAAAACAGTTCTAATAAAATTTGAGACAAAGGATAGGAAGCAAGTTTTTAAATAGGCAATGGAAACAAAGTCCAAAATGAGAAGACAAAAGTGAAATTATTTCAATTATGCTTTCTCTTATTTAGAGTCGTGATTACTTCAGCAAAAGAGAGGAAAAATGTATAAAAAACCAACAGTTCAAGAATTTTGAAAGTTTTCTTGTCCTATCAAAATGCTTTTTGGTCGGTTAAACATCTGTCACTATTACAATGAGGGTGTCATAGGATAAGGATATAATCCCATTATTGCTCTGCACTAATAAATCAGCAAAATGCTGTTTTGCTGGCTTTCCCCAGTTGCAGAAATAATTCCTTCTTCAGCTATTGATGCTGTTCACATGTTCATGTTCTAGTTGTAATCCTTGTCATCAGGACAGAGCCATGCAGTAACATTACCCAATCCAACGATAATCTTTGACCTGAAAATTAATCTGTTACTATGCTTTATTTTGAGAGCACTTTTGATGACAGTGGATGCTTGCTGTCTTATTGCTGCTCATTGTCATGACAATGTGCTTGGTAGGAACACTTTGGG
Source organism: Sialia sialis (assembly GCA_009812075.1). NCBI lineage: Eukaryota > Metazoa > Chordata > Aves > Passeriformes > Turdidae > Sialia > Sialia sialis. Next base: position 3,523,773 of record VRYO01000406.1, read on the forward strand.
GTTTTTAGAAGTTTTCTCTTCTCATGGAAAATCGTACTGATGCTCTGTTATTCTCTATTTTTTTTTGAGATTTGATGTGAAACTGAAAGCTCCAAATGTGCATGCATGGTGGATTTATGAATTCTAATCTTGAGCTTGCAGAGCTTTTATTACCTTTATAACAGTCTGGGCTGTGACTTAGTGCCCATTCCTTTTTCTGCCCAATAGATAGATGGCTGTGTGGCTAGTTAAAAGTGAGGTGACTGCTTTTCTTTTTATATTTGTGCAATTCTGCTTGTTTCAGCCCAGCTGTACCTGGCTGATACTAATGCCAATGAAGAATTGAGCAAAATCTGCCTGCTTTCAGTAGGTGTTTTACACATTTCTTCCACATCTTCTTTTTTTTTTTTTCTTTTAATGTTAATGTAAGCAGATTTTGTGAATTCTCATTCGTGAAGACCACACAAAACCAGGGAAGGTACTGCATTTTTGTCTGAAATGAAAATGATTGTATTTACCCATGTTAGATTCATAATAAATGTCAGTTTTGTTCTGTTTCTGTGCATTTGTGGGTGGACAATACCTAAACATTCATACTTAGAGCATTAAAACACTTTGCAAACTATTGTAGCCAAGGGAAATGCAACACCTACCTATCTTGTGCAAGAATCATGAAGTGGGTGTTGAGAGGAAAGGACAGGAAAAGATTAAAAAGCCAACCTGGGAGATATGATTTCACATAATTTAATCCAAACAATTATATCCCTTTATTCTCTCTAACATCGGGCTCAAGATGTAATCACTTTCTGACACTGGAGGCATTTTGGCTTGCTGTGTTGTAAATCTGAGGGAGAGATGATCTGTGGCTAGTTATGCTGCCTGTCTGCTGGATGATCCTAGAAGCATCCTGCTGCCTCTAGCTCCTCTTGCTTGTGTTGATGGAGAGTTTTTGAGGTAGACCAAGCAGGCTGAAGCCTAGACCTGAGTCCAAGTATGGAATATGAAGCCATAATGCTGGGCAAGACTTTTGATATGGGAAATTGGAAAACATGCTCACTGTGCAAGGACACTTAAGAGAGCCCAGATAAAAAACCCCTGCTCTGCCATAGGCTGGAGACCAGGGATGTTTTTAATTTCTGTCTTGATGGCCAGAAGAAAACAGCTGAAATGTCACAGCCTACACTTAAAAAGCATTCTGATTTGTGTTTGGGGGTTTTTTTGTCCCTTTTCATTCATCTTTGCTTTAGGAAGACTTTATTTTAAATTGATTTGGGTCTGCTCAAAGCCAGTGCACCTATTACATATATTGAGAACCTGACCCCTGACTTCAGCTGGTGTGAGTGACAGTGTTTTAAATTAAGCTGTCCACCCTGAAACGATCTTTTTTTAAAATTTATCTCCTCACCCAGACATAAAAAAGGCAGCAGAAGGCAGGTAGTGTTATAAATTGTCAGGCTACACAATTGTCTTATGTTTTGCATTCTTTCCCCATTATCATCCATTTTGAACTAAAAGTTCATCCATTTGTGATTCTGCCATGAGAACTTTTCAAATAAATTTATATTGTAGTGTTAAAAAAGTATTAAAGAATGCAAATCTATTTCAATACATTGATAATGCTCAGCAACAACAACTGTAGTGTTTTATTAGTGACATTTAAAGACCAAGAGAAGTAAAGTCTAATATAGGGAAGAGTGATTATCTCTCACAGTGTCTAATTTAAAAGTTTAGCACTGATTTTGCTCGCTAGTAGGCCCATGATCTATTAGTCCTCTGTTTCCTCAATACAGTAGGTGTTCCTCTAATAAAGATTTTACTATTTGCTTCTAAACATCAGTATGGTGTCCATTCCAAGTCTTCATGGTGGCCTGCTAAACAGTTGCTGTCAGGAATTGTAATGAGATATGGCCCTCTTGCTTTCCTAAATGCTCAGCCAGAAACACAACACATAGTGTCAGCCAGGCAGTCAAAGTCAGCTGGCAGGGGCAGCATCCTCAGAGAGCCTGGCTGCCTATCTGTGTTTTTTTCATCATGGCATTTCAGGCTGTCTCACTCTATTCCACTCCCCTCTGGCTTGGCTGTATTTCTAGCAGCACCATAACAAGTGTAAGCTGGTTTGCATTGCAGTTACTTTCTTAAACATGGCCTCTGCTGTTGTGCAGCGTACAAGGATCAGGTCTGAGTTGCAGAAATGTGCTTGCATCATACCTAGAGCTTATTGCCTCCACTGTGGCTGTGAGGAGATTGTGACTTCTCAGTGGCACTAACCCCACACTGCTCCAGCCTGTCACATGTGTGCAAAAAAAGACTATTCCAGTTCTTCACATCAGCCCCGAGTTTTTGTTTTCATTTATTAAAACATGGAATGTGTGCTTCAGTTCAGTTCAGAGAATTCTTGAAAGAAAGAGCAGAGCAATATCTACTTCTGTCCAGACTACGATGGGCATAACTCTTTCATGTCTCAATAAGTGTAAGAAGACAAAAAGGGGGTCAGGACATGCTGTTGGCCTTAAAGTTTCCTTTCTCTGACACATCAATTATATCAGTGTCTTAGTTTGTCAGGGAAGGAGACTTTGGGGGAGAAGGTGGGTAGAGATTTCTTCTTGGTTTTTGTGTTTAGTTTTAGTTTTTTTAATTTTCTTTAATCCCTAGCACTTTCTAAAATGTCTAGTCATGCCTAGGAAATAAAACCTTATCTGCGTTGCTAGTTTTCTCATCGATTTGTCTGAATGTTTCCTATTCTGTGTAATCTTCAGAAATTATGGACAATCCCACAGATTGTATCTGGCTATCAGTTTTAGAGCTGAACTCCCCTCCCATTGCTACTGAAATGTAGATGGGGGGAGGTGGGCTGCGTGAGAAGCAATGACACATGATTTTGTTTTAACAAATCATGCTGACTTGCCAGATGGGTTTCTACTGTTGAGAGCAATGAAACACTTGTGTCTGATTTTCGGAACTCTGAGGATAGAGACCAAAAGTGCTGTGATTGAAAGTACTCTGGCACTGGTCAACCTCCCTTCCCTTTTCACTCTTCTGAAAATCTTAGAACTGTGTTTTTGACAGTCACTATTAAAAAAAAAAAGGCATCTAAATACTTGAACCAATATTTTGATATATTCTTTTTTGCAGTGCCAATCTAAAAAAAAATTAGGCAGTGCTGTTGAAAAAGTTCAGAAGGTTCAGAAACTAATAACATCTGAGAGACTGCACGATCAGTAAACTACTCTTTGTGTTTCTCTGTTTTCATGCAATTTCAGTGGTTAAATCTTCAGATGGGATTTTCATATAAATAATGACTAAGAAAACCAGCTTCAGCGGGAGGATGACAATAAGCTTTATCATATTTATGCTGTCAGCTTCCAGGAGAATATAGGACTATTTAAATAGATGTTGTGATTCCATGTAAGGAAGCACTGGCCACGAGAAATAAATACCAGAGTAACAGCAGTGATGTATTCCAGGCTGGAGACTAATCAGGAGAATAATATATGTTTGTCCAGTTGGGTTTTAGTCTTGCAAGTTAGGCTGATTAGTGACAGATATAGATAGGGATAGGGCAATGATTTTGTTATCCACTATAAAAAATCAGTCTAAAAATAAACATATGACAGAATAAACACCACATATTGGGGAAACCGTTTTGTTTTTTTCTGAGATAAGAATGTCTTATTTTATCCAAAACTGAAGGCAGTCACGCTAATGAGTGTGAGATGATTGTGACATATCAGAAACAGGTATTGGAATCAGTACTAATCTTTGTTTGCTCTGGGTTTTTTTTTTTTTTTGCAAAGTAGGATGCTTTCTAAGAGGGGAATTTGGTGGTAGAATGTGAGTTGGCCTTGGTAAGTGATTCTAGGGATGGAATTGGCAACAGAATGGGATAAGCCTTATATAATTTGGGGGTGGAAGGGGGAGCTTGAGTGAGGGAAATATAATTATGGCTTTCCTAGTTGTAATGCTGCCTTGAAGTTGCTCTCCTCCCTTATGATGAAGACATTTTCAGTGCAGCTGGAAATGTGTTGCTACTCAACACACAAATTGAACACTAAGAATAGAAAACCACTGGCATTTTTAAGAGAAAATATAAAGGCTTTTTATCTGAAGGATATTTGGACTTGCTAATAGCTTCTGACAGTGATAAACTTGTGGGCAGTGTCATTTCACAAATAAGAGGTTAAAATTCTGAAAGATTTCTCCAAACATGAACCCAGGGTCTTTTTTAGGTTCCTGCTCTAGCCTGGTCTGACTTGCCATCCAAACATGGATTTGTTAATTTCATTGCAGATCTTCCTTTTCTTCTGCTTTGAACTGAGGAATAAAAAAAAAAAAAAAAAAAAAAAAAAAAAAAAAAAAAAAAAGTATATTTCCGGAAAATACATCTTTCTTGTATAGACGGGAATTGCTGTACTAGCCATTATGATGCATCTATTCAACCATCTTTAATAAGCTCCTGATGCCCTGGTTCATTTGTGCCAGCCAGCAATTCAAGGCAGGTGTTAGAAATTAAAATCTTTCAGAGCTGGACTCACAAGCCATAGATAGATAGATGCCATTTCACCAGCGTATTCCACCAAATGACCCATGATGACCAGAGGCACCACCTCTGCAGTGGAAACTTTGCCTCTCATGATTTACAGAAACTCATACTGTGTTACCAAAACTGGAAGCTATTGCAGTATGCGGACATCTGAAGAACAATCGGAGATATATGAATTTCTTTTTTTAGTGTTGTTTTCCAGACCTCTCTTTTAAGGTGGGACAGAAAAGTCTAATTCCCCCCAAATTATCTTTGAAACCACTCAAACATGTTTTCCAAGAGATGGAGAATTAACTAGGATTGAACTAGCCTTGGCTTGAAGTTTGTTTTTTTATCTCAGTCAGAATAGCTTTTTTTTGCATGTTCCCTTGTGTCAAGAACATGTGTGAGTAAAAGCAAAAAAATTACAGAATAAGTATACTCAGACAATGATACAATCTTGTTTCCTACCGGGCATCTTTCAGATGTGCCTTTTCTAGTTAATACCTAATCATTACTGTCCCATCCTTTGACGATCTGGCTTTGCTAGCAGCTTGTATCAGTCAAGTGTTGAGGCCAGCATCTTTCACTGAGCTTTTTCTCCCTGCTCCCTCTGCTCATCTCTGCTTCCTTTTCTCCCCAGATGATGCAGTTCAACACAATTCTTCCTCTTTCTGGTAGGGCTGTAGTAGTCACTAAACCAAATGGCAATCTGTGATAGCATCACAGTGCCTGTAGGGAGTTAAACCAAGGGAGTTAAACCCAAAACCTCTGCAAAGCAGCCAGCTTGCCTTTTTGCTGGGTGAGATGCTTCGTGAATGGGCTGGTGCAGAGCAGGCAGGCCGGATGTGGACATGGATATGTATGTGTATGTGCAAAGGAACATCCACACAGGCACCTGCAAGGGGGCTTGTGTGTCCTGATCTGTGCTCATCAGGATTTTCTTATTCTGCTTCTTGCTTCAGCTAGGCTCTTGCATCATCCAAGGGCATTTTTGGGTACCTGCTTAATGCCAAGCTGCCATCTGTTTTTTTTAAACTAATTTTTAATCTTTTCTGTTTGGGGGGAAAAACAAGCTGTGTTCAAGCACTGCTTCACATCTCTAAAAATAAAAGTTGGCTTTCTAAATGCACAGCATACTCCCTCTCTTTCTGCCTCTCCATCTCTCTCTGCTTCTCTCTCCTTAATTCTTTCTGCCTGAGAGACTGGGAGGGGGTCATTCTTGGCAACCACTAAAGATGGATTCTAAGTGGTGCACAAGCACACACATAGCAATTTGGCACACAGCAGGGGCTGGGGGCGGGAGGCATTTTGGATTTGTCACCTCATCGGCACAGCTAGGTTCTTGTCAAACAGCAGAAGTCACACAAGTCCCCAGTGGCTGAAATGCAATTGGTGAAGCTGTATTGGTCTGGAATAGCAAAGATGTGAGGTCACAGGATCATTTTCTCCCTCATGCTTCAGTACAGTTGACAAATTAGCTCATAAACTAGCATTACTTCCTCAACTCTCATTCCCTTTCCTGTCTTGTGTGCTCCAAATTTACGTCAGTTCTGATATCTATTCTTTGCCTTTGTATGTTAATTTTCCTGTCTTTATGTATCAGCAATTCTGTTAATTTGGATTCTATGAATGGCTAGGAAATTTAAGAGACTTTATTGTGGTCAGCACAAGCTTGTGCTCAGGAAAGATTTTGTCAAGCCCAGGGATTTCTAAAAAGTGATACACGTACCAAGGGAGTTACACAAGCTGCTGCAAAGCAGTACCCAATACAGGGCTGAATCAGGGGTTGTTTTTGCCGATATTGTGGCTGCCACTGATGTGCTACTGATGACCTGTCAAGAAGTGTATAAAAATTGAAAGTGTATTACGTTCCTGGTCTAGGAGCTGAATATAGTCAGCATAGCATGACACAGATTTCCTTTGATGAGATGCCTCACAGTTTCCTAAACTCATTTTCTGAGTTAAATTATTCTTTTCACTGTATTTTTGCATGACTCAGAGGTGCCTTTTCTATTTGTGCTTGCAAGCAAAAAGCATTGGAGCTTTTTACATCTGTGCTGTTTGGAAGATGTGCTTTCATCTGCAGGTAAATATACAGTGTAGTTTTGAATATGCTTGACTTCCTTCCTTGACTCTGTCAGTTGCTTCAATTCAAGGTACCAGAATTTCTTTAAGATATCTCAGTGAGAGATCCATGTAACTGTGTGGATTAGGCTCCTGCTTTGACCTCTACTGCTGCAGATGCTGTGTCCTAATGAAGGGAGTAGGAAGATGCTGACATATCCCTGCTTTTGTGTGTTCACAGTCCTTACCCTGGTGCAGCTCTGCACTCTGATGTGGTAAGGGGCTGCTTCTCTGTGAGCAGGAGCAATAAAGTCCTCAGAAGTTATTTTAGTTCTTTTAGAAGTTATTTTTTGTCATATAAGACTTGGCCTGGAATTAATCTTGGAATAACCTGATGATCAATCCACCCTTCCCCAGTGTGGTAGAGGCTGCATAATTACAGACTTCTGTAGGAATGGATCTAGGATGTTCTGGATATTTCATTTCAGGAGCAGTGTAGAGGAGCTGCTGTTCAGCCTTATCTCCCACAATACTGCCCTGCACATCACACAGATTATTCTGCACACTGGGTGTATATTGCTGTTTTTCAGATGAACTGATATACTGAAAAAACTGAAACAGACAGAAATTTAATGATTATTAGTAACCAAAGATAAGAGTAGATCCAGATCCATGTACATCAAAACATTCAGATTTTTGTTTAGGTAATTAAAGGGTGGTTGGACAGAGATTAAAAATAAGCCTATAGTCCAGTGATCAAGTCATTCTGCTAAGTAAATTCCTGTTGCAGAAATATGTGACTATTCCCTTGTACATACAGACTAGCTGGAAAGCTTGCATTTTGCTTTTACTTTATAAGAATTTATGGCACCTACTCATGTAAAATAGCAACAGTTTTAAATTGCAGATGTCTTCCTCAGAATGCTTTTGCTTTAGCTTGGTGGGTAGTTTCTTCTAGATGGGGAAAGGAACATAAATTTATTTCTTTCATATACTGTCACAGCTCTAACTACCAGTGTTTTGGGAAAAAAGCTATGACTGATTGGCCTAATCTTCAATATAACCTACAGCTCTTCAGTTTTGCTGTGACAAAGTACAAATGAGTAAATGCAACAGCAGATATTTGGAACAGTTGTATTGAAAACATGAGGCAGTTCTCAACAATGAGAGAACATCATTCTGCCACAATGAGGCAGAAGTCAAGTGTTTCTTTTCAGCATCCAACTCTTGTGCATCTGATTGTATCTATTTTTGTCCTCTTATTCCCTTGGCAGTACACTTAAAAATACAGGAGTTGGAGGTGCTGGACTGAAAACATGCTTTTTTTCTCATTATTGTAATTTTGATTCTTCTGATAATGCATAGCAAGCCAGGTCAACAACATCATGGCAGACCATACACGCACTAGAAGTTCTATGTTACCATAAAATCAACATGAGTGAACTCAATAGCAGGGTAAAATCTCTTGTGAGAATTGCATGCAGGCATATCCAGCTCCAACACTAGCCTCCTGCCAGCGCCTGAACAGCTTGTTTTGTCTTGTAAGGACTTGTGCAGTATTGAGTGATGACACCAGCTGTGCTCAGGTTCTTGAATTACAGCTCAAAGGATGGTGGCCATCAGGGGACACACTGGGCCTGCAGGAATGATTGGCTTGCTGCTAGACTGAAAAGCAGAGGGTTGGGAGGGTTGGCTGAGAAAGTAATAAGTACTTTCCTGAGTCTCTCTGGTTTTTACTATAACACTCTTGGAGAATATGGCTTTGCAGGTCAAAGTTTTGTTCTGATATGCTTACCTTCTAGCAGTATGTGCTGGCATGTTGCCCTGTATGCAATAGGTGGGTGAAGGAGACAGTTACATCCCAGTGCTCTTGGAGGTGAAATTCAAGCTTCGCAGCTAGATTTGGTTTTCATTTAGCTTGAAATATTTGTGATGAGTATTCAAGCTGAGGACACACATTTCCTGAAATGGATATAAAATGCATGCCTCAGCCACAAAGATCCCTCACTAAACCAATGTCTGGTGCCTTCCTCTTTAAGGAAAACTGTAATTTTCTTCCATAGTAAGCTTGATGCCTCTGACAGAAACTGAACAAAGAGAAGACCAATTTAAGTAACTTGTTTATATAGGTGGCTGCACACAGTCACTTAACGGCTTGTGTCAGACAAAGTCTTCCCATGTTCCAGTTTGGCATACATTGTAAGGACTGAAAGAAGTGGATCTGAATCCATATTGCTTAAGAGAAACGTTCCTTTCTCTAGCAGGCTGGATTATGTAGCTTTCATCACCTGACATCTTTTTTCTGAAAGGATGTAAAATACCAAGAAATTTTTTTCAAATATAGCCATAATGCTATTTGAAAGATGTAAATGTAAATATTATTTTATATTTTTATAAGATTTAGTTTAAAGATGGATTTTCTGCTTGAATTGAAATATGTTTTAACTGAACTACTTGGATAATTAGTAGGGATAGACATTATTTCACTATTGCAGTGTGGCAAGCCCATCTAGCAGGGAAGGAGGAACCTGCCCAGATCTTGGCCAGGTTTATATTGATATTAATGTCAAAAGCAAGACTTGACTGTGGAAACTAATCAAATTTCTTTTCTCCAAAAAAGGAGGGGATCAAAGAGGTTACTCAGAGGATGCAGGAGAAATGTAGGGATTCAGCTGTGTCACATTTTCTCTCTAATTGAGCTGCTAGGGAGCTGCCCCATTTTGCAGAAGTTGAAACATCCAGTTAAATTTTTTTTTTCTCAGACTGCAGCAGGTGTCTTCTTTGGAAGCCAAGATTGCAACTATGCTTACTTTTGATGTTTGTCCCTTTAATTCTCCTACAGTTCCACAAATACTTGTGGTGTATTTTTAAGTTTTAGCTTATAATCACTTTTTTTTTTTTTTTTTTTTTTTTTTTTTTTGGCACCATCTGGTTCCTGATATGGCTTAAAATAACAATCTAGCCAGGACACAACCAGCAGAAGGACTTTACACCTTTCACAGCCCAGTATGAGAGCTTCCTCATTTATATTTCTCCACAGACACTGTCACCATCAGATCCTGTTCCCTCCAGGCAGGTCTTGCAAAAAGCAGAGTCTTAACAGTTCTTGTTTTCTCTTCTTTTTATTTCGAGCATAGTCATTTTATGGAAACAAAATGGATGCAGTAGAGAAGCTTACAACTAGGAACGTGGGAGGTCTGCTGTAAACAGTTCAGTCAGAGAATTTTTAGCTAGAGCTCATGTTTTCATTTAAGCTGCCCTCTGATGCTTACCACTTCTGCAGTGCATGCTTTCATTGTATCCCCTGGTGCCTGGAGACATTTGCAATATCTGGGGGGAAGAGGGAATAAAGCATTGCAAAAATTCCTCTTAAAAAAAAAAAAAGTGACCCCATTCTGTGGGTGTTTTATTTTAAGCAGGACATTAGTATCATTAATATCATTACAGGTTATGCTGGGCAAGTAAGGTTTTTTTAATTTTGATTTTTTTGTGTCACAGCATAGTTAATTTTATCTTCTTGCTGTGTGCAGCAGCACTGTCTGTCATGGTGCTTTCCCAGTAGCCACAAATCAAAGCATGCCACTTAAGCTGAGTGATCGTGTGACTCACCCTCAGCACAGCTGAGGCTCAACCTGGTGTTTCTCCTCTTGGCTGTTAGAGGACCTGAGGTTATCAATGCCAAGGTAGCTAAGACAATAAATAGATACGAATGTACCTTTTCCTACTTACAATCAGAAATTCTGAAAGAACCTAAACCACTGCTGAAGACAAAAGCAGGCTAATGTAATGAATGGGATAGAACCGTGAACAGCTCTGGGACTTCTGTGTAGGTTATCTGTCTGGCGGGATATTCACTGGCCTCTTTGGTTTGTTTTCCTATTAACTAAAAGGCAAAGCTGAACAATTATTTCCCTGCGAATTGCTCTGTGCCTGAGTCATGCTCCTGTCCCCGTTGCACTCCCCTGGTAGCACGGGTGGTTAATATTAGCCGCACAGCTGATTGTCCCGGTTGGTGCCCTGCAACAGGTGCGGGACGGCCGCCAGGCTGGAATCCCACCCGGACCGATGCCGATGCTGGCACAAGCCTTCCCATTATATCAGGAAGGGCCATGTCCCGTCGCCACGATGCCCCAGCACCCCAGGCTGGCCCCAGCTGTCTGCAGGACGTGGAGCAGGGCGACAAGCACGCAGGGAGGCTGCTGCGGGGAGACGTGCACTGTGATTCCTCTGGAGTGGGAAGACGGGAGGTTCCTGGATGGGACTTAGAGCTGTGTCTGTGGGGTAAGGAGAAGGTTTCTACAGGGGCCCAGACCCGTGTTTTTTTTGGCATTGCTCTTAGAGGAGGGAAACACAAACAAATAAGTAGTAAAAATCAAGTATCAGTACTCTGAAATGAGCACATATGGGTTGCATTTTCTCATCATGTTGGCAATAGTTTCTTTACAGCACAGTACTTTGGGTTTGTACTAATTTTAATCAGCACTCTCTAATTTTAGACTACTCCTGTGAAAAGTTACTTTCAATTCCAGTGGTGATTAGATGGTGATGATGTGTTTTAATAATAAACATGGGACAGATACTGAAAAATAAAACAAATATGCTGGCTGCACTTCTGTGGAGTGGAAGAAGTGCTATTGCTCCACTCTAAAATTTTCTAATCTGTCTGCTCTCACGTGTTATCTTAAGGTCTCTCATCTCTCTTCGTAATTTTTCTTTTTTCTTTCTTACAACACCTTTTTTCTTTTATTTTCTTAAACCATAATAGCATCTTTTGGTAAGAGCAACAGAATATCTAAGTGCTGTTTATGCAGACTAAATGTTAGAGAAAGGAAGGGGGAGCCAAAAGAGTTGTAAGGTTTTACAGGATGACTTCTAATATCCCATTCCTTTAATGTGACCCCTCTCCATTGACTGTGTGAAGAAAGGCAGGGCTTTCAGGCAGGTCAGAAGGGATCTGTGGGCCACAGTGTGACTTGTGTGTGCTGGTGCTGTGCCTACATGCATGCTCAGGAATGGAGATAGGCAGGCTTGCTTAGGGGCTCAAGCAGGCTCTGACTGCCATGTCACAGTCTGCTTTGTGCTGGAAAACAGATGCTGCTACTTCTAAATTAAGGGGAAAGGCAAATATAAAAGAGGGGCTCATCTCTAAAATCAGTGGTTTCTGCTCTGAATTGGTCCACAACTCAGGGCAGTAGGTCAGCCTGAAGAAATGCTCCTGGAGAGGTAGATTGATGCAAGAGACTGAAATCAGTGGGAATCTCTCTCTTTCTATGGTAGGTTTTGGGTCAGCACAGTCCTCACTATTTCTATTTCCATGTACGTGTAGCTGTGAAACAACATTTTTTGGGAGTTGTGAAATAAACAAGTGCTATCTGGGCCAAATAAGTACAATAGGGAACTGATGAGAAAGGTCCAACTTCATAAGTGTTAGGTGTCTCTATGCAGTGTAGGTTTAAGTTCCTTCCAGGAGAAGTTTTTGATTGAAGCCATTAAAATTTGGACACTGTTTTGATATGAAAGAGAGAAAATGTCTTTTCTCAATGCTGCATGTGGGGTTGTGCCACAAGGCATAATACCTTACAGGATTGTGAGATCCTTCCTGGGTTAGTGCCTCTGGCTGAGGACACTGCTACTGTAGTGCTACTACTGTCCTGCAGCTCCTGACCTCTCAGCACTGCTCTGGGGGTTTGATGTGGTTGTCTGGCAATGAGGACACTATGTAAACTATGAATATCCCACACATCTCACAGTGCCTTTACTCATGCTTCCAGTGAAACATTTTTCCAGCTCCTTCTCTATTTCCCACCATCCATCCACACTGGGTTCTATTCCTCTTACTTTGATATGTGAAGCAGAATTTGTTGCACCTCAAACTAGTGCTTCAGCCATGCCTGAGCAGGAGATTCCACAGGATAGGCCAGTGCCGAGCATTGGTGTTGTGCTGAAGGGACATGTGCCAAGGCACAGGGAAGTTACATTACTATCTCCCTTTGAAAGGTGTTTATCTGTAACTCTGAAAGTGCCTTTATAAGCAGCTCACAGAGAAACCATTTGCAAATTTGATGCCAGTTTTTAAGTGCAAGATGAAGGTGGATTTTGCTGCCACTAAAATTGGCAGCTCTGAGTCCTGCAGGAGAGGTGCGGCAGTCTGTGTAACTGAAGAGCAAGATCTGTCACCTTGCAAAAGATATTGTATACAGGTAGAAAAGCATAAATGAACATGTGGATCTCCAGCAGTGCTGGGTACAGAACAGCATGTTACTAAAAATGTTATTTGTTTTTTAACTGTTATGATAAAATGCTCAGAGTTGCAAAAGTTTGAGAAGAATAAAATGTTTATCCCACTTTGTACACAAATTTGTGGTCTTGGAGAGAAGTTAGAGGGCATATCAAAATAATTTTACAATTAACCTTTTCTAAGCAAGTAGGTCATGCAGTCATTACTGTATCTAGAAATTTTTAATATATTTTCTATTATAATTATTCATCATTTTAATAGAAAACTGACATTATCGGTTTATGGGCTCCTGTATTACATTAGTAGTACATCATTATCATAACTTACCTCCCATCATTCTACTAATTTCTTGGAAATTTATCTTGTAATTTATCTTGTAATTTCACTACATATTACAAGAAAATCCAGTTACATTTAGAAGCATCATGGGAATCCTCTTCTGTACTGTTGACACATTATTGGTCAGGTTTATTTTAATTTGCTGTTAAAGAAATAGAAGAATATACTCTAATGAAACACATATCTAGGTAGTAAGAAAAACAACCCCTTTTATTTTTTCAACTATTGCAAACATTTGCCTTTTCCTATGCCCTAGGAGTGTATGCACATATATATTGAGAATATATATTTGAGAATATAATTTCTATAATATAAAGAACATATGCTAACTACTCAAAGAAATTGACTTTGTTAGGGTCCTTTCAGAGCTGTTGGTGAAGCTGATGATTGCCAAGCATGCGTGCAGGCATCCCTTGGTCATAGACTGGCAATCTTGTATTTCTCTGAATTTATAAAGGAACACTTCCTTCCTCTTTTGGCACGGAAAATGGCATTATGGCCTGTTCCCTCCTCACCAAGGTCTAGAGACAAAGAGCAAGGGAGAAAGGATATTTGGAAGAGCAAATGGGAAGAGAAGACTGGGATATTTTCCACTAAGTGCCCTCCAGAGCAAAGGCAATATGTAGACAGGTTTGTCTACAGCTATAATTGTGTATTATTGAGAAAATATCACCTCCTAAAAATTAAAAGAGAGAAGATAAATTACTGGAAATACAGCAAAAGGATTCATGAATATTCTTACTGGAGGCTGCAGAGGTATGTCTGTGGAACTACATGACTCATCCCTTAGGGAGGTCTGGGGAAGACATAGCCCTGTGGAGCTGAGTCTACTGCTGTCCTGTTCTTGCCAGACTTGTTATTGACAAATTTCACTGGAAAACTAGGGTAATGGTAACATGTTCTCACTAATCATGATTACATTTATATGTCTTTGTCTTGAATCTTAGACCTATTTCAGATCTATCTAATTATGGTTTTCCCATTACTTTCATGGCAAGTTCAGTCTCTTCTCTCTTGCTGCTGTGATGGTAACTGCATCCTTATTTACTCCTTCATCTCTTCCCTGCAGCAATTAAGAAAGGTTAGGTGAAAATCTGTGTATTCGTAGGCTGAAGACATCCATATGTGTGCATGCAGGAGAGAGCAGTCAGGAACCACAATTATTCACAAGGAAGAAAACCTCTATCCATTTCTCCTTCAAAGAAGGAGGTCGGTTGTTCATGAAGCATGCAGGCAGGTTGGCTCCTCTTATATTAAGAGGAGGTTATAGAAAAGGCTCATAAAGAAGGTGCCCTCTCAATCCTTAGCAACATGCTGGCTGCTCCAGGTACGTCAGGTGTTAGTGGAAGAATGACAAAATGGAAAACAGCAACAGCCCAGGCCCCTGGTCCCCACAATGGTGGATCCCTGTGCATTGCAAAAGCCGAGAGCAGGAGCAGAGCAGGCAACTATCAGTGGTGGATGGTGTTGAGACCTCAGAGAGAAACTACATAATAAATGGTTAGGCTAACACTGTAGGAAATGTTTGCATAGTGAAATGATGAGTAATAAATAAGATTATGTTGCTATAGGTCCTTCAGGCACTGATGGAGCAAAAATAGTTTCTGATTTTCTTTCTCTACGGAGAAAAGGTACAGAGGCAAGGACCCTTATTTGTAAAAGCCAGGCATGTTTGCTGCTTACAGACAGTGTAATCTAAGACTGATGCAGATCCAAGCCAAGTATTGCTGTAGCTGCAGGTTCTCATTTGTCATAGTTAAGGTTACAAAACAACTTCTCTCAACAGCTTGTCTAATGTCACTGTCATAGTTAAGATTATGAAACAACTTCTCTCACAGATTGTCTAATATCACTGTATGGAGCTGAGGACCCACCACTGTATCCATGGTTAAAACATGGTCTTTTGCACTTGTTTATCAGGGATGCCGCTAAGATTGGAACAATCAGACAGTTTGCACTAGGCATTGACTCATTGTGTGCGATACACGATAATACATAGAGGGATACAGACTCAGTATCTCCCCTAAAATTTCCAGGTGTTACAGTTTATTATTTACAATAGCTTTTTTTCTGAGCACATTTTTGTTTGTTTTGTTCAGATGATTGGCAGGTTTTTTGGTAGGAATTTTCCTCTTTTGTTCATTTTTATTTGAATAGCAAAAATAGGTCTCTACTACTGCTGCTGAAATGGTCCATTAGGTAAATTCTCCATGCTAGTTTTTGCGAGGTAGATAAATACTACCTGGATGCAGCATTTGCAATTAATAAATACTTTGATTATGAAATCTATTTATAATCTATTTATTGCTTCAGCTGTCTGGAAGGGATTATTGAAGAAACAGCTCTTGGGGTTTTTTTAATAGGAATTAGGGGACTACACTAGATATATTTTTAATATTTTGAGCTAGCTTCAACAGTCTTGCCCTCAACTCCCTGAAACCAGTGAAACAAAGTTCCCTCTCATCTATTTTTCCTTATAAACACCTAAGGAATGCATAAGAAATTTTATGTCGAACTGTTAAACTCTTCTTTTAGTATTTATCTGAGGGTTAGTGAAGAGCAAGGGAATGAGAGTAGTGAAATTATCTGCCTAGCTGCAATGTTTAAGATCTTGTATAATGCATTTCAGAATATTTTCTGTGGTGAAATTTTGGTGGCTTTCTTCTCCTTGAGAACCCTACCTCATGTAATGTCAGTTATCCTGCTATCCGTGTTTAAAGGACAACCATCCTGCGGAAAAAATAAACTCACTAAAAATTCAATTTTACACTACTGAGTTCTAGTTTCCAAAGTTTACCCTGCTGAAACAATAAGTTTTTGTGGGCCACTGGTAATTAATTAGTGAATAAGAACCAGAAAAGCATTTGAGGTCCCCTCCCAGATATGGTGCTGGTGTCTACAGTGGGTCTTCTAGGACTGCTCAAGGGAGTGAGAGTTTAGAAAATCAAGACTGAAGTTTTTTCATACATTTGTAATTTAGAAACTTTATCATTCCGATGCCTTCCTGTGCACCTGATTGCATATCTCCTGTTTTTTTCATCAGTGATAAGGGTTTCTGGGACTTAGGACTTGGCAGGGAGAGCGGACTATTTTGGAATAGGCATGTAGTGACCTATGTTTTGACTTAAAATATTAGAGAAAGACCAAACAGTTGCTGCATAAACATAGTGTGTGCCAGCATTTGGAAAGTGAGATCTGCAAAAAAAAACCCCAACATTTTTCCTGAACCTATTCTTTAACTATGATAATTCAAAGTGACTGGATAGATCCTTGCTCTTTTCTGTGTTTCTGCAGTATATTAAGCCTGAGTTAACTGGATTTTAGGATTACTTTTTGTTCAGTACAGCATTTTCACCACAGGATTACAATGCAGGACTTTCCAGCCGCTGGAGTATACAATATTAAGTCCTGCAATATAGTTTCCTTAGTATTGCATTACATTCTCTCCTCATTAATCCAATGTTCCCTAAACCCTGCATTTTTAATGAACAAAAAATTGTTCTATTACAGATAATTCTCATGGGTCAAACCTATTTGGTAAAAAAGACTACACTGCTTTACATAGGTGAAAAATAGGGGAGGAGAAAATAGGTGTGTGGGGAGTTAATAATTATATACAACACAGTTTGGTTCCAGCATCATATTTCTCTAAATTATAAGAATTGTTTGAAAGATAAAGTTTCTCTAGAAACTTTAGAAAGTTCTCTAGCTAAATAACAACAGTGGTTTTATCTGGCTGCTCTTTTTATTTGTAGATTTCATATGCTTTGCAGAATAATTGTCTGTATGGTTATCCCCACTTTACAGATGAGGCACCCAATTTATTGAAAATGAGAAAAGGTAGAGGGTAGCACCAGTTTCCAGCCATGCTGTGTCCTCTTTGACTTTCCAAAGAACATTTTTACAGCCATCCATAACACTGCTGCCCATTGCATGCTCCAAATGACATATGCCCGTCTGGGGGTTGGATTTCAGCCCCATTGCTCTCCTTTTGCTGACACTGCAGTAATGAGCTGAAATAAGACATTATTCCCAGGGCTGTGTGGACATATCTAATGCCAATGACTAAGCAAAACTTATTAGTTGTGACAAGGTTATACTTTTGTAGTACGTCAGATCTTAAACTGTCAAACAAGAAAATCTACTGATTCTCATTTCACATAGGAAATAAATACTGAAGAGGAAAAAGAGTCAATATCTTCAAACTGGGAATCTATGTTTATCAGGTTGCTGAGAGAGTCTGGAAAAAATACAAAGTCTCACATAATAATTAAGGTTGAAGAATTTTGCCTTCAAATTAGAATCCATTTCCCTGTTCACACTTCCAGACATTGGGAGTATAAAAGCAATGTCAAGTCAGTAAGTTTCAGAAAGGCAGGGAGCTGAGCTGTTCATTACCTTCCCAACCTTCTTGTCTAGACTTCAACACCCTGAACTTAAAACCCCAGTGGTTGTGTGAGAAGACAATACGCAGAGGGGCAAGAGTTGTTGCCTTGGTTATTGGTTGTGATGCTGGTATTGGCAGGAGACAATGCCGAGTTTCATGCCCCGTCTTGCTGAGATGAGCAAACAGGCATGAACACCATCCATGGCTTCACTGTCAACCAGTAAAATACAGCCGTAGTCCAAACTGCCAACAGGTGAGAAGCCTAACTGAAATGATTTTTAGACAAGGACGTGTCTGAGTAAGCTTATATTAGAAGCTCAGGAGTCCTCTGTGGATGTTTGAGCTGTGTTTGATTACAGGAGTGAGAGGAGATCTTGGAGTGGACCCTTCCTTTCCTTTGCTAGCCCAGGAGATGAAGAAGGGCCCTGACAAAGTGCAGTATTTCAACCATGTGCTGTTAGAACCTGGACTCAGGTTCCAGGATCATACAGCATATTTGGATTATTAATACTTCTATTACTATTTTTACTTTTGTAGCATTATTTACACCATGTACTTGACAAATTGCAGAAGAGATTGATTTGCCTGTTTTATAGAATGGATAAACAACTTCCCAGGCAGGCTGATCATTGAGGCAGTTTCAACCTAACTCCTCCTCATAAAGTCTTCTTCTGCATTGCAAGAAGGCTTCAGTGAGCATCACAGCTGAGACAAGGATGGTTTTTAATGGCAGATTATGGGATAAAATCTTCCCGCCAGAGCTTTCATGTAGACATGAAATGTATGGTAGACATCTCCAGATTTGGCTCCCAGAAAGGCTGATAAATAAGTCTTAAATGAAAAATTTTATTAACAAATACCTCAGTCTGTGATGTGTGAAAGGATCTGGTGCTTTTCACTGAGTGAAAACTGATCTGTGCCAGAGCAGCTAGATGACTCATCACACAGGGATCAGAAAATGTGACAAATGGTCAAATGCAGTACAAGGCTGATCCCGTTGGTGTCCTGGGTATTCTTCTCAAGATGGTTAACTGCCGTCAGAGGCGTCTCTGCACTGCTCAGACTCCACCAGCTCTACAGCTCATATCAATTTTTCTGTTTGTTATGCAGTGCAGGTGGGAGACTACATATTAATCCAGCTTGGGATCCTGTGGAACAGCAGGGACAAAACCCTCCTTTCCCTTCTACAGCTCTTCACCTTCAGGCGTGGAGAAGTTTAGGAGGCACTTCCTGAATGGTGTGGCATCCCAACCATCCTGTTTGTTAGATACATCCCTCATGAATTTGTCTAATCCTGGCACAGGCTTATTTTATTCTTTGTGGCCTCTGCAGCATCCTGTGGCAGTGAGTCACAACTTAATTACACCTTGTGTGAATAGGTTCAATGTCTCACTGGAACCAGCAATTAGTACTTGCAAAGAGACATTTTCTGTGTGAAATGTACTTTTTATCAGTGCTACCCCATGAGAGAAGCTGCCTGTTGAAGTTCACAGGAGATAACAGTTTCAGGGGGAGAAGGGGCCAGTGCCAGCAGTTATTTCACCAATGAGCCAGAGGAGAAAGTCAGTTTCTGTCAGTGTGGTGTCACACACCTCATGTTACTCAACCTTGGAATAATTAAAACACACATTACTCACTGAACCCCAGCTGCTTATTTGGTTCACTGTGGCCATGGAAACATCTGACCTATTTACACCTTCAGCAGAGTGAGTGGTGGCTGGTAGAAGAGAGGTGGAAAAAGGAGAATGCTTTGAATTTGGATTTTGGAAACTTTTAACTAAGATAGATGCATATGCATGTATGCTCACAAGGGAGAGTCATATGAGCATGGCTCAAGCAGGCCAGAGGTTCCTGCTCTAGGGCAGCTGTGAGAGTCCTCCTTGAGCAAACATGAATTACCCTGAGCCTCTGTTTTGCATACATAAAATGACACCCACCATTTCCAAAGGTCTTATGGAAATTCCTTCTTCTATCCCTTTGTCTGCAAAGTATTTTGCACTGTCTCTCCAGGATTCTTTCCTGAAAAGGCCCCAATAGATGGGAATCAGCTTGTTCTACCAAGGAAGGAAGGGAGATGAGCCTCATTCTGCACAAGGCTTGCCTGTGTGCCTTATAACACTCATCTACTCCTTACTGATTTCTCAGTACAGATGGGATGACTTGAAGTCATTTGGGCACATGAGATGGAGCAGGAGATTTCACTTAATAGCAGCTGGGGCATTTACCTAGGCTGCAGATTCCCATGACAAGATAATGCTATCAGACCAAGGATACAATACACAGACTGAGCCTCTAAATCCTATTCTTCTGAGGGCATGTATTATATTATAAATGGGCATATTAGCTTTTAGATAGCAGTTACCTGAAATGGTGACTGCTAAAAGGAGATCTAGCTGGAGAGGTGAAAATATTAAACTCTAGGTGTAAAGAAGACTTCTGCAGATACAACATAATCACTGTGAGTATTAAGAATGAAATGAATGAAATGAACTTCAAGACTTCAAAGATTCTGTTGGGAAATCTTGAAGGAAGAAAGTGAGAGAGTGTCTTTAATATCCCCAAAGCATCTGATTGATAACCATAGCAGCAGACCTCAGGAATGCAAATTTGGTAGCTCTTTAAGATGAAAGCTCCCCCTCTGAATGCTTTTTATTTTTATTTTATTGCACATTTCAAAACCATTCATATTTTGGCAGGTAACAGTTTTTTATCCTGAAAGTAAGGGTTGACTGAGGAACAAACTGTGCAAATTTTGTTCTCAAACACCAAAATTAGAGAGAAAATACCATCTGTTTCCTCTACAGCCTACTTTCCCCAGTTCCAGCTATATCTTCTCATGGAAAAACAGTCATGAAGCTAACAACAGGACACACAGCAATGCACCATAATGCATTGTTTGTGTGGAGGGACCATTGTTCCTCCCTAGAGGAGGCAGCTGGAAGCCCTATTCCCAGCTGGATGGGATAGCTCCCTGTGCTGCTGAGCCCCTGCCTGGGCTTGGTGGGATTCCTCTTCCACAGCAAACGCTTTCAGGTGGTATTCCTAGGAGTTTTCTCCTTGACCTGCTACAGCAAATTGATGGAGATTTGACAGCAGCTGTGACTCATTTCAGAAAGAAATCCACTTGAGTGCTCATTATCGCTTCAGCATCATTTTTCCCAGGCAGGGTGAATATTTTCGTAGTCACAGGGCATAGGCTGTTTCCTTTGTCCTAGGAAGCCCACACAAACAGACTTTCTACCTGTAAGTCCTTGACAGAATTTTTGCAGCTGGATGTCTTTTGTTTCTGATTTTTTTTCCTGTCCTCCTTGTCCTTTGTAGATGAGTTACCGAACACTGTTTTTTCCTCCTCCAGAATCGCTGAGCAAATTTCAAGCCTGCGAAGGAGGGGGAGGAGAGACTGATGCACCAAGGCACCTGTTGGGGGTTGGGGGGAGTGGATCTACTCTTTCCCGTGGTTAAAAAGTTGAGAATTTTTCCCATTATCATGTTAAAGAGCAAGCAGGGCAATGCTGGAGTCATTAATGGCTCAAGACAAAGGAATGGGATGGGCTGGCTTGATTGCTGGTGGCGGGGGTGGAGGTGGAGAAGTCAGAGTGGTTGGGGGTTTGGTTGCTTGGTCCTGCCTGGGGGACACTCGCTGGCTGGAACGCAGAGGGGAGAGGTTCCTTTCTTCTTCTCTGCGGTTCGGACCTGCCTGCACTCCCCCACTGCACTGCTACTACCTCCTGCTTCTGAGAACAGAGCTGAGCACTGGCACCCAAGTGTGATGAGCGAAGTTTTCCTTCACCCTTCTCCCAACCGGGACACAGCCCTGCCTCACCTCCCTGCTCCTGCTGTGCTGCCGCGGCTGTGAAGGGCCTGCCCTGCTCCCCACCGGGACCACGTAGAGGAGAAGAGTGTCTGTGACTGGAAAAAGGGACTGAGTTTTGTTCTGTCTTATTGCTGTTTCTTTGGTTTGTTTTGGGTTTTTTTATATAGCTGATGTTCTTGTTTGTCTTGTAGCTACATCAGTAAAGAACTGTTATTCCTAAACCCATACTCTTCTGCCTGAGAGCCCCTTAAATTCCAAATTATAGTAAAGTGGGAGGGAGGAGTTTTCCCTCTCCACTTTAGGAAAAGCTCCTGCCTTTTTTCTGGCAACACCTGTCCCCTAAACCAGGACAGCACCTTTGCCCATCCACTTGTGACTAGGGTATAATAGGTGCCGTTGATTTGAGACTGTGAAGAGTTTGCTGCCAAATTGAATTTTTCATAAACTGATTACTGCTCTTGGCAGAGGAAAGTTAACACCTTTCTAACAGGCTCAGCTCAGCATTGCTCATAAAGAGTAATACTGTAATAATAATCCTTTTCTGGATCCTTGGCCAGGATTTTGGATTTTCTGAGAACCTGTTTCCACTCCCATTCCCTCACCCATGAATAAATCCACTTAAAGCTTTTTTTTTCATAGCTGTTGGTGAAAGCATAGGAAGACTTTTCTGCTGGTGCAAAGCAGCCAGCTTCCACTGACTGCAGTGCTCTGAGTTACTTTAGTACTGTGGGGGTGATAGTACAATTCAGATATGGTTGATAAAGTTAATGATAATCTACCCTTAATAAATCAATCTTAGCATTTTTTCTATAACGAGAGTTATGGAGCCAGGGAAAGGCACTGGCTGAACTACTCAACAATTTATCTAATAATTTCTGCCTTGTGTTTTCTGCTTGCAAAACACTCATCCAGAAAGTTTTTGGTTCGTAAGGGATTTCATTCTTCATTTTGTGTCAGTGGGTTATAAAACAGGGAGGTAAATTTAATTCCAGAACTTTCAATGTTGTCCTTGTAGCCAGATGACTGTCACCCCACAGGGAGACAAGGCAGAAGGACAGTCTCCTACCTTCAGGCAGGAGTACCTTTGCTCATTCAGAGACATTTGCTAAGTGGACAAAAGTTCCCCCAGAATTTATTTAATTTTCATGAGCATTCACAAAAACTAAAACAGATTTTAGATGGATCAAAGCTGCTATTTGCTATTAGCCAAAATCACGTTTAGAGTGACAATACACACCAAA
This sequence comes from Sialia sialis, assembly GCA_009812075.1. Classification (NCBI taxonomy): domain Eukaryota; kingdom Metazoa; phylum Chordata; class Aves; order Passeriformes; family Turdidae; genus Sialia; species Sialia sialis. Next base: position 3,546,357 of record VRYO01000406.1, read on the forward strand.
AGTATTATTTTGGATAGACTGCATCCCTTTAGTTTAGCTATTGGAGGCTGTGCCCACTCAGTCACCATGGAGGACCTGGTTTGTGGTGGTGCCTTGATGTGAAGTCCAGTCAGATATTTCAGTAGGTGGGCAGGGATCCCACAGTATAAAACATCTGTTTCACAAAACAGATGCTGGATTTAAGCATGCTTTAAAAAATAATTGTAAAAATCATCATTTCAAATCTCCCACCCTTCAGATGACCTTTCTAGAAGGTGCTCCTAGGTTAAAATAAGTGCTTTAGCAGTAGCAACAGGGGAGAGATCATGTTTTTGTTAATTATTCTCTTTGCTATGCTTTTTCTCCATATTTATACCATTTAAACATGGCAGGGCTTCACACTTGCCTCTGACATAGATGCAACAGAAAGCTTTTACTATTCCAAAGGAGAAGCATTTATGGAAGTGCCAAGGAGCGGACAACAAAGGCCCAATGTGCTGCTAGGTCCATCAGCAGCAAGTGCTTCTGAAGAATAATCTATACAGTGTATGGGACACGTGGACCATGTGCTCACGATTTAAAAACAGGCTATCTGTTTAGGAGAGCTGAATAGCTGATCTACTTTGAAGCAAACAAGAAAAAAAGATGTAGGAGTACTGGGGCTTTGATTCTCTTTGGTGGTGCAAACAGGCAAGATGTTTCCAAGAGTCCAAAAAGAGCTTCTTCTGCTTGGCAAGAGGGGTGGCTGTGCTGTACCAAGGAGAAGGCAGGGACAATAGGATCATGTTTACAAAAATTAAAAACTCTCAATTTACAAAAATTGAGAGTTAATTTAGGTAATGTAGATATGTTGATATTTATAATTCAATTTTTTTCCACTGCGGTTTTTTTTTTCAAATATTGCATCACTTGAATAATTGTTTTGGACCAAAATTCTACAAAAGATACAGGTGAGTGAGGAAGAAACCTCTGTGAGGTCAAGTAAGGGATTCTTGGTTTCATTTTACTCTAGGAAAATTTCTTTTTGCTACCATTAAATTAAAAGTAATTTTAATTTGGAAAACAAAAGTTTGAAATTAATAGAGAATTTCAGTTAGATATTTTAAATCATGTTAAATATTCAGTGCAAATTGCCTAAACCAATGTCAAATCCTCTCAAAAAATGCTTCCTCAAGTGACTCGAGCCAGTATGTGCCGGCTCCTCTCATCACAGAGACATTATCTATAGCAGTAGGAGTTATGGTGTTAAAACAGAAAGGCCATATAATGAAAACCTGCCATTTCAGCCAGATAATTCATAAATATTAAAGAAAAAATTTTGACATGATAAATTATATTGAAAATCACTATATGGTAGGAAAGAAAAAATGATAGCTGTGAATGTGCTATAGTTAAGTGTCAAAAGAATTTAATGATACAAAATAATGTATTTGTTGTTTTAATAAGAAAAACCATGTTTTATTGTGGTTTCAACATTTCAGACATGGAATAGCATGCCAGTAAGGAAGAGTTTTAAATGAGAAAGTCAAAATAATTTTTTATGATTTTTCTGTTTTAATCAACTAAGGAGTTGAGGGGAAGATGAGCTGCAGTTGTAAATTTCAGTTGCTTTGTTAAAAAATTAATTTGAAAAATTCTTTCATTTCTCCATAAAGCTACTCCTAAAGAGGAGTATATGAAGCTGACCCGCAAACACTAGCCCTTTTCTTGCTTCTTTGTAAAGCCACTTGTATATGTCTACAACAGCTTTAGTGAGATATGTCTGTCCATCTAAACTTCTTTGAGTTGGGATTCTGTCTGTTTTGGTGAGTGCTGAACCAGGAAGATTATGGCACGTTTTCCTTCTTGTCGTAGCTCCTTCCTAACTCTTACATGATTATATATATACTAAATACATTTTGATTCAGCCTCCAGAATGAGGGTGGCTTTTAAGACACCAGTGTCATGATCTGCCCCTCCAGATATATATGTGTCATTCAGTTCTTGCGTTGAAGAAGAGGCTGATGTCAAAGACCCAGATGCTCTTTCCTTTCATTCACAAACCTCCCTGCAGTGGGGGCATTGCCAGAACAGGGGACACCAGGTTTGTGAAAGAGAATGCAACTGTAGTGATTTCTCTGTTACCTGTTGTTCATCCTCACTGCTGTGTCTCCCAGCAAGTCTGTTTCCTCACCATCTCCAGCAGGAATGGGGCACAGTGCCTCTCTGGATTCACTCAGGCACAGGTCAAGTGTACCAAGGACCATAAAAACCTTTTGCGTGTTCCTACTCTGCTTCTGTTAGGCAGAAGAGAAAACAATGGTTTGTTTCCTCTGGCTCATTCTAATCCTTTCACCTTTGTTAACACAAATGCCAGATTTGGTGGGGGGAAACAGTTCTACATTTTATTTTAGAGAAAAAGCTGAAGTGTTTTTTTGATTCTGAACTGGGAGCTAAAATTCTCTTGACTTTCTAAAGGCATAGAATTCTAAAAATTCACTTAATGTCCTGTTTTACTGGTTTTCAGTTCTGAATTTATTTTCTGTATTTTCCTCTGGTATGTCAATAGCACACAGTGCTGTCTTTCATCTTCCATTTGATCTTGTTTGCAATAGCTGAAATACTTATTTTAATCGATTCTTTTTTAAACATTAAGAGCAGATGCTACTCGGTGTTGACTAACACATCTAAACATTGCTTGTAGATAATAGGATTCCTTTTTCAAATTCTAGTTGAAACTGTTTTTCACTTGGCTTAATCTTTTTTTTTAGGTATCTAGATACTGTTCTTTTGAATTATTTTTTTAAAAGTAAAGCAGATTCTTCTTTTTTAATTAGCATGATATTGTTTGGTTAGACCATATAATTCAGCATCAAGCATTTATTTGGACACATATCTTGCTCAACTTGGAGGCATCAGGCAGAGCCCTTGAGCAATTTGTTTCCAGTTGAGAGATATTAATGTTTCTGTGTGATAAAAAACTGTTTTCTTCAGTTTCATCTTCCTGTGGCATTAACACTGTAAAGGCAACAAATGTTGGTAAACAAGGTGCACAAAGAGATAAACAGCAAACCTGCACCAGTGAAAGCATAGTGTCATGAATTAGAGGCAAAAGCCATCTTTTGATCCACTAATACATGCTTTGTGTGCACATCTAGCTTGCTGTTCAGTGCCACAATTTACTCACTGGCCGTGTGACAGATGAGGTGCCCTTGTAATCTCTGACCTGTGCCTAAGGAAAATGAGCTTTTAAAGCTATGATCTTGTGTATATATACTGCCCAGTTTGCTACCAGAGAATGTTACATATATATATATGGTATCATCATATGGTAAACATATTGTATTTGCAGTTTGGTCAGCACCATTAGTTAATAAGACCCCTAGCTGTTTAGACACCTGGAACAAGAAGTGGGGATTTAAATTCTTCTGATTAAACTATCTATTTATAATGAGCTTCACCCTATAATGAGTTCCAACCAAGGGAGATTGACCATTAGCAGATGTAATGCAGACTCACAACATTACCATAAGGATCAGAGTCACACATTCAATTTTATATGGCTTACATACACTCATAGATTCTGGAGCATAGATTTTAAAAACAAGTCTTTTGTCTCCAGTTTTTCAGTTGTGTCAAATTGGAAATAGTCCTCCTATGCCTAAAAGTAAAGAGGCACGATACAGCATACTATTTATTTTATTTCAATTTTTTTTATTGCTCTTCCTCTCTACAGTTTCAACAGGAAAATAAGCTGAGTTTTTAGTATTGTGAGAATGGTCAGCCCTTTTCAGATGGGAGATGTCAGAAGCAGCTGCAGACCTAAATGAAAGGATGCTATGCTGTAATAAATGCAGGGTTCTGCTGGTGAGCTGTGGATGGCCCTTTAATGTCTTTAGCAGTACTCCAAGGCATTGTGGTTCCTCCAGATCCCTTCCCCTGCTCGCTGCCCACCCAGGCTCAGGATTCATTGTGTGAAGGCAAGGATTTCACTGCAACATTCAAGGGCTATTCTGAGTTTGAAGAAAGGGGTCATGCCTGGTTTTATCATCCAGCAGCTTCCCCTCAACCTAGACTGATGTTCTTTACTGGTATATTAGCTTTAAACATTTGGCTCCCTGAGTCACATTCATATAATGGGAATTGCTGGTATGCAGCAACATGGAGGTTGTTATCTATTTATTTTATCTAAGTAACATATGCTTTGCAAGGAAAAATGTGTTTTTCCTTGTGACATATTTTCATGATTAGTTACAAAGCACAGTTAAATGAAATCCAAGAGCTACCTTCCAGCCTCCAGGTCCCTGCTCCTCCTTTATTAATCTGTGATCATGGGCATCTGCCAGTCTGGAGACTGAAAAAGTGTTAAGAACATAACAGATTCCCAAAAAACCACTTTTACAGCTGGGAAGTTAGCATAACATATGTGGATCTTGGTAAAAGGACTCTGAGTTGGAAGAGGGCTATGGGAAATTATTTGGGCACAGTGTAACCTGAAGTTTAGAAACCTCAGAAAGCCTTTTCTCCTTGAGATTTGAGAGCTGTTGAGTCTCATCATGTTGTATTTGATTGTGGTGTACGTGAGTGTTCTGATGGGGGCAAACCCAAGGAAAGGGGGAAGCGTGACTGATGAGCAAACCAAACACTGCCTGGAGCAACTCTGGGCAATGTGGAAGAACTACTAGATACATGTAATGGTCAGGAGAATCACATTTAGGCAAATGGGCATATGCAGACAGATGATAAAACCACAGTATAGTTTGGATTATTTGGAGATTATCCCAGCTGAAGGGCAAGAGTACTTTCACTGCTGGATAGAAATAGGACTATACTCAGCCTAAAACCCAAAACCTCTCTGACAGAAGAAAAGAAGCCAACTGTTGAGATGCTTCTCAGCCTAAGAGGGACATTTCTAGACATTGATAAACACATGGTTTGAAAAAGAGCCACATAGGGCTTATGAAACTGTAGCAAATGTGGTGCTTGAAGCCCTGCAGGAGGCACTGAATCTGGCTGGACTCTGGTCATGTGCTGTAACCATAGTCACTAAAGCTCTATGGTTAAAGACAGCAGTCCCCACTGTAGCAGGAGCCTGGATGCCTGAAAAAGCCATGGTTTCCAGAACAGCAAAGGATATGGTGGCAAAAGCAACTGAAGATTTATAGCAGTCTCCATCATTTGTCCTGACTCCAGAGGGCATGAGTGAGAACATACATGGGAGAGAGAGTCCCATGTGAAGGAATGCCAGCTACAGTCAAAAAGAAGCATCAGATGACCCAGTGGTGATAAACCCCATTTCCCTCAGTCAAGTAATGCTCTGGTAACCTCTCACCCTGCAATTCATACCATGCCTGTACGTCAGACCAAGCAACAACCACTGAAGTCAGAAGTGATCTCTGGAGTCTGGAGGAAAGGACATCAGTGGTGAGACCACCCATGGCCAGAAGGTGTAAAGGTGTCTTCTACCTCATGGGAAAAGATCTGCTGGTAAAAAGCTCATTTTGTTTTGTAAGCTTAGAGTCCTAACCTGAGCTAACCCAGCACTCAGCTGTGTAGTGCTATAAAGAAAAGAACCAGCAATCATCATTATAAATGAAACATCAGTTTTTCCATAACTTGGAATATTGCAGTAAAATACTACCAGAAAGCAAGTTGCTTTGAGTGACATGATAAGTATAAACATTGGGAAATCTTTCTCTTTTTATTCTTAAATTTCTCTCACTTTTTAATTTCAGATGATGCTTTTACATTTGTTTGAAGTTTTTTCAGACATAAATAGTCCATTATATAAGACTTTAGCTATCCCTTTTCTTCTAAAGTCGCTCATTTGTTCTTCTATTGTAGGAAACCTGTTTGTAGCTAGGATATGCCAAGAAAATTAAATGGTCTTTTTGCTCCTTTTTCCCAGCATGCTACCCAGTTGTCCCAAAATATCTATACTCTGTAATAGTGAATACTTCAAGGCAGAGGGAGATAAATAGAAAGAGACCAAAAGTACCTTTTCATGGGACAGTTTGCCATTTGGCATGAGCCTGTCTGAGTCAGAGTTTAATTGTATTTGCTGATCATAGTTTTGGACTGGATGTTTTAAACTAGATGTTATCTATTGGAAAAAAAATAGGGTGAAAGAGAGGTAAATTCACACGTTAAGGTGACTGTATGCTTTTAAGCTTTTTTTTTTCTCCCTTTTGAAATAAACAGCCTAGGAAACTGAGAAAATGCGCATTATATTAAATGCAAGTAGAGACTTTGGAGTTCTAGTTTACCAAATATGTGCAAAATCCAGTATAATTAGTCCCTGATGTTGCAGCCAGGAAGAATTCATTCCAAGATCTATAAAGAAGCCTTTAATTCCCCGGTTTGACAAAGACCAGACATGTTCTCAGCCATATTATATTAGATATTCGAAGCATTGAGGCTGTGGTTTCTTTTTTTGCCTAAAGTGTCTCCAGTGCCCCCATTGTTGTCAAGTCATTTCAGTGGCATTGCATGCATGAGCAGCCAACACAGTTCATTCAGCTTAAAATACCACAGCCATTAGCTAATGGGTACAAGTTTGAGAGGCATTTTTTCAGTTGGTTTTGGAGGAGAGGAAGTTGTACTCACTTATCCTCTTCTTTATAACCGTACTGTGGGAATGAGCTGTAGGTCTGTAAATTGGAAGCTGAGCTATTGGGGGGAAAAAAAGGTATTTCAGGGGTGTCTGTATAGTTTCTTAAGGGAGTAAAGCTGCATTATTTAACCTGTATAGAAAACATCCTGTGAACTGCAGTGGAGTGCAAGGAGGGCAGGTGCAGAGGCTGATGCTCCCACCTCCACACTGCCTGGGAAGCAGGAACAACTGTCTCAAATTTTGGCAGGTGAAATGCGACTCCCAGCAGCCTAAAGTTTCTTACTGGCATAGCTCCTTTCCTCCATCAGGGGTCTCATGCAGGTGCATCACACTCGATCAGAACAAGAATCTGGCTCTCTGTGACTAAAATACTTCCAGGTGCAGGCCACAAACTTCATGTTTGTCTGCTCATGCTCTGCCTTCCCCAGAGCATTCTGCAGCAGCTGTCAAAAAGTACTACCAGTCAAAATAGAAATGCTGTCCCTTTTCATAGCTAATTTTCTTTTAGCAGAGATTACAGTGATTTTTAGACCACTGTAAAAAAAACAAAACAAACAAACAAACAAAACCATACAAAATGCCCTCCAAAAAACCAACTCTGACCACCGTTGGGAAATTGGGGTGGAGTTTGTCATGGTTGTGGACTGAGATAGGAGCAGAACATCAAGATTTATGGGGTGGGTGTGTGGGGGTGTTTGTGTGTGTGTGTGTGTGTGTTTTCCATGATAGCTTTTAGCTCTGAGAGTGATTCCCAGGTTTGTTTTATTTTCAAACCTAGCTTCCAAAGAAAGTATGAGAAATTGAACAGATCATGTACAAAGTGCCCTGGTGATGTGTCACTGGTTTGGGTCTTGCATCCTTTAAAATGTGAAGAATGTTGTGAGTTTCATAAAACCTGAAGGATACATCTCTGTTCCTCCAGCACAGCAATAATAAAATCAGCAAAGGCTGATGCTCCTGCGTGGCTCCATCATTTACAATAAATATTTGAAAGGCATTAGAGCTCTACATTAAATGAGGCTGTCAAAGAAGGACACTTTTAATAGATCATACGAAATGATGACATGTGAAAAGTACTGCAGATTAGCGTCTTTTCCTTCATTCAGTGCTTAATGGCCAGTCTTGAATGGCAGGCAAGATGAGGGAAGCTGGTGGTATTCGGCGATGTGTTATCTGTGTAAATAGAGGGGTCATGTCTTGAACCTAGTTCTGCTGCCTGCCCTGAACTTTTCAAATGTCATGGAGCTTCAGCATCTCTGAGGAGGTTGGCAGCAAGTGCTTGGAGCCCACTCCTGTGAATGCTGCACATTGTGCCACTACTGCACTCCCTCTTTGCAGAGTATTTTCCTCTTCCCTAATGTCACAGAAGCCATTCAGGTTGAAAATATGTTTGGCTCTCTGTATCTGCAGTACAAACAACATCAAGATCTCCTCAGTCTTGGTGACTAGAAATAACTCATCCTTGCCTGCCCTGCCTACCTCTGCCCCTTACACTCTGCCACCAGCTCTCTTTGCAGTCTTGGTCAAATCAGATCCCTCCTTCTGCTTGCAGCAAGCAGCAAATTGCACTCTCATTGCTTGTTTCCATTTTTGTGTGGATTAGATGGATGAAAAGCCCTGAAGAAGGGGATTATCAGCACAGTAATTTTATGCATATAAAGCGCACCGGAATGTAAGGTGCACTTCCAGATGCAGACAAATTTCCGAACTTTGTCCATATATAAGGCGCACCAGAGGATAAGGCACACTCTTTTTTTGCAGCAAGCATCCGCACGCAACAAAATAACCAATTAGTAACAATCGCGCCAGCTGTGCTGTCTTGGGTTGCCATACAGGATGTGATGAAAGTATCTATTCTATCACTATCTGTTGTGACCAGGAGGGGCAGTGATCTTTATCTCCGTGGGAGATACTCTGCTAATGGGCCATTCACTGAAACCAGTAGGGCATTGTTATTTATCTTTGCACCCCCCATCATTCCTCCAGGGAGTTATCTTCTGCTAATGGCCCATTGAATCCCACTGTGTGACTGATAAAATTACTTCATCCCATTGGGAGTTGCTCCAGCCAGTGGGGAGAGCCAAGCCTTTCCTACCTAGATAAAAACTGAAATTCTGTAACACCATGTCGCCCTCTTTTCCCTGGACTCCAGAGGAAAACCGGACTTTTTTCCATATCATCGCTGGACCTTTGGAGGGAGGCTGCACCTTTCTACAAGACCACTGCTTCAACTGAACCACATCTGTCACTGCAGGAGGACTGTAGCCACCATTTAATGGGACTGCTGCCAACACCCTGATTGACGGGTGTCACCCTGACAGGGTGTCAGGTTGTACTCTGACTTTGTGTTTAAGTTTGGAGCTCTGCTAAGAAAGGCAGGAGCATGTCTTTGAAATGGAGATTGTAACCCCCCTCTCTCCAAATTATTGTAATTTTGAAATCAAGGGGCTCTCAGGCAAAGATATGGGAATTAGGCATAACAGTTCTTTACTAGGGAAATTAAAATAGAAATACAGTACTACAAAGAAACAAACTCTAAAGCCTGACAAAGTCAGAGTACCACCTGATACCCCGTCAGGCAGGGCGTTGGTAGCAGTTTGATTAAATAGTGGCTGCAGTCTTCTTGCAGTGACAGATGTGGTTTAGTTGAAGCAGTGGTCTTGAAGAAGGTGCAGTTTCCTTCCAGAGGTCTAATAGTGATATAGAGAAATCTTGTTTTTTTCTAGAGTCCAGTGGAGAAAGGGCTATTTGGTGTCCTAGAATTTCAATTTTTATCTAGGTAAGAAAGGCTTGGCTCTCCCCTGGGCTGGAGAAACTCTCAATGGGATGAAGTAATTTCATCAGTCATGCAGTGAGACTCAATAGGCCATTAGCAGAAGATAACTCCCTGGAGGAAAGATGGGGGTTGCAAAGATAAAGAACAATGCTTTACTGGTTTCAATACATGGCCCATTAGCAGAGTACCTCCCACAGAGATAAAGATCAGTGCCCCACCTGGTCACAACAGATAGTGATAGAATAGATATTTTGATCACATCCTGTATGGCAACCCAAGACACTTTGTCAGTATTTGGGGTTTGTTTCTTTGTAATACTCTATTTCTATCTTAATTTTCCTAGTAGAGAAATGTTATTCCTAATTCCCATATCATTGCCTGAGAGCCCCTTAATTTCAAAATTATAATAATTTGGAGGGAGGGGGTTTGCATTCCCCATTTCAAAGAGAGGTTTCTGCCTTTCTTAGCAGACACCTGTCCTCCAAACCAGGTCATGTGTTGAGCCCTACTGAGCCCCGTGGCCGCACATGAGCCACGCACCCCACTCCCCCATCCCCCCCCCCCCACTGAGCCTCGTGGCACCGGTGGTTTGGCTCACAGCTTGCACTTCTGGGTTAGCAAATTTTCCGAACTTTGTCCATATATAAGACGCTCCAGAGTGTAAAGGCACTTCCGGGTTCAGACCAAAATTTTAGTCAAAAGGGTGTGCCTTATACACGTGAAATTACTCCAATTGTAGAGTGAGTTATTACTATTTACTGTGCCTCTGGCAAACTCTGCCTTTTTAAAGGAAGTGCCAATAATTAATTACGGTGTTTTAATTAAAGAGAGCAATCTATAATTCACAAAGGGATGCTGCATTTTATATCTGACTTTTACTATTTCTATTAATCAGCAGTACTTCACAGATGTTATATTTTGAATTGTTTGTACTGCTCTTTTGTGTATATTTTGACCCACTTCAAGGTAGACTATTGAGTGAAATATTTTCATCAGGCTTTAAGACACAGTCAATCTGACAGGGAGACTCATGCCATACTGATGCTCATGTCAGTGTTGTACAAGTTATTCCAGACACTCTTCAGAGAATGTAAATTTAAGTTATTTTGCTTTAGTTTCAATGCTTTTCTTCTTCTGTGGTGTAAGTCATTTGCTGAACTTAAAGCATATAGGTAATTTAGAAACCTAGTTTACTATCCAGCTTCTTCTCTTCACATTAGTGGTCATTTCTATTAACTGAGTGGTTAGGCATCATTGTGCAGTATATAGATAAAAATAACTCATATCATTGTCCATAGAAAAAAAATATTTTCCAGTTGTTCTTTTTATTTCTAAAATTTAGCTATTTGGTGAACTCAGACATTCTTCATGTCAGCAAGATGTATATCCCAAATGGCCAGTTTGACTGTGAAATAAATTATTTTTCTTCATGTGTTTTTTTTCTTACTCTGGATAGCTGAAATTGGTATTAAAACCTAGTAAACACCCAGGGATGATACCTGAGCAACTTTCAAAGGCCTTGTATTTTTCTGTATTTTGCTTTGGAGACATATGCATTCAGTTGTAAGCTGAGAATGACCATAGACATTAATTTCCTACAAGATGTGTATGACCATTCATCAATTTGTGTGTTCTTTAGAGACGTAAGAGGCACAGTCTCCAGGACTGCAGGCTCCTTAAATAGGTTGCTGTGTCACAAAAACTGGCAGAAAAATTCCTGAACGCTGCTGGCATTAGCAGTTAACACCTTTCGTTATATGACAGGCCATGTGAAAGAGGTGTGTGGTCACCTAAGCTCACTGTGAAAAGCAGAGTGAAATGGTTCAGAGCTGTCAGTACTACAAGATTTATATTTTTTCCTTGCTGATATGTCCTGTGCACTCTGTGCAACCTCTAAGCTGATAGCCTCCTGATTTTAATTTTCAGGCTACATCCCTTGATGCTTTTGTAGTCCTCACAGCTTTAGTGGCTGAGCTGTTTCTGCAAGATGTAGCCTGATCAAAGGATTGTAACTACAGATTTCGTCTGAATTTTAATGGATGTAGAAGTGATGTAGGAGGGAAGGGGGAGAAAGATATTTGCTTTCCAAAAAAAGCCAAGTGAAATTTATGTGATAGCACCAGTCTCCTGCTTAAAAGGCTCCTGCTGGGGCTGGCAGAAACAGGGATGTGGCCTCTGCCTTGGAGTGAGGGACACACATACACGTGTATTTATCCAGGCTTTGCAGTGGGGACAAAAAGACTAGCTTTTTTCCTCCTGTTTCTCCCTCCTCTTGCATCTTTCCTCCCACCTGCAGGTCTGGGTCTAGATGTAACCACTATTGTTTGTTTTGAAATCATTTAGGAAACATAAGGAAAAAAAATAAGCTTAGCATATTGCTACCTTGCATCAGTCTTATTTTCCCTATTTATCCTTAAAGATTTTTTTTAGAAAGAGTAGTCAGGATTTAGGATGCCCAAACTGACTATAAGTTAAATCTTCTCAGATACCTAGTCACCTTTCATCCTAGCTCCTCTCCTAACTAATGTCTCAAAATAAGAGAGACCTTCCTTGAGGGGAGAGCTCATCTGTGCTTAGTTAGAGATTTCTTTTCCAAACAGGAATCATCAAGTGAATCAGAGACTTGTAAAAATCCCTGGCAGGGAAATGTTAGCTCTGGGGGTTCCAGATGGTTAACCATGCCCTTGTTTTCAACTCCACTGAGAGTGCACATAAAGACTCACAGCTAGAAATACTAGGGCTTACATTTATTTATTTATTTTATTTTGATTGTATTCCCATGAACACAAGTTCATGATCTTTTTGAAATGAAAGTTGAAGAATTATGCTATTTACTAAAAAGGAAATGTTTTCTTGTGCCAATATGTGCATGATCTAATGCAGTTTCCTAGGGTTGTGGAGAGAATGACTTTCAGGAGAAAGTCCCCCTTCCTCATTGTTGCTGAAGGAAAGGAAGAGGGAAGAGAGCAAAAAATGAAAGGGAAAAGAAAAAGAAAGAATTAAGAAGCTAGTAACAGTGAAAGCTCACTTCTCAGGATATGTCTCTTTCTGTGTTTGAATGATTTTTCTTTGTAGACAGCTTTGCATGGCACTATTTTTAGAATCTCTTTGATAATTGAGCGCTAGTGATTGTGCCCAGCAGTTGGAACAGGCAGCAAAAATAGCATCTCAAAGAAAGTGTGCACCAGGGTAATAATTTAAATCAAACTACTTAAGACTGTGCTCCCCGTTCTTCCTTCTCCTAGAATGGTGAAATGCTGCAGAACATGGAGCACAGGGGGAAAATGAAAATTGGTCAAGTTTACAACATGTAATAAAATCCATCAAGAGACTTTATGTTTTAGAGCTGGAGCACAGGAAGAGGTGATCTGGTCAGCTGTAATGAATTGCTGTGATGAGTTTCGTGGTTTACAAGGGGAGCACCTCAAGTTCCCAACATCAGCAGTGAATTAGGAGAGAACAGCATGCCTCTAAGTTGCAAGGAGAGGATTATCACAGAGGAAAAATATTTGTTAAACCACTCTGAAAGAGGCACAAAGCAGAAGTCCAGTGACATGCAGGAAGCTCTGTGGCACTGTCACTGTTTGGTTTTTGCCTGGCTGCACAGCCAAGTCTGGGGCAGGCCTGGCACAGAGCTGGGTGCCCACTCTGCTCCTACCAACTGCCTCATAGAGGCATGTTTGCCCATCCTGACTGCAAAGTATTGTCCCTAAGAACTCTTCTTGCAATGAGCTAACGTGGGGTTTCCATAGGAAAACCGCTGAGGTGTGGACAATAAATCCACGATCAATGAATCACTCTCTAACTTCTCTTGAAAATACAGAGACAGCAGCAACTGTGGAAATTTGTAGATTATTACCACACCCTTTGATTTTTTGTGAACTCTATCTGCCCTAGTACTGCTATCTCAAATACCATTTTATAGCATCTTTGTTTTCCATTCTACTGTGATAATGTTTTTTAATGATATGTCCAGATCTGATGTCATGATTAAGTCCTCTTTAAGAATTTCAGATATTTAACTTGCAGTTCCATATTGGTTGCCTTTTTGTAGATTAACGTGTTTCATTACTATACAGACTGAAAACAAAAAAAGAATATAAAATGTTATGATTAGCACAAAATAGTGACTGGCTCTAAAGATACAAAAATTAGAAAAATTCTGTTATCATCTCACAGTGTAATATTACAACACAGTAATACTTACGCTAACTAACTTGTGCTAAATAAATTAGAATCAATTTCTTAATAAACCCGCAGGAATTGGTAAAAAATTCATAATTTCAAAAATGAAATTACAAGATTCAAGCTTCTATTGTCTAGAATTTTTGTTTTACCACAAAAACTCTTAAGAATACTGAAACAATTGAGAATTTCTTACCAACAGGAGGGCCTGAGTGTTGACCTGTTCTGCTCTGCTTGTCTGCGAAATGTGTGTAAATTTGAAAATACACAATAATCCATTGGGAGTGGGTGTAAGGCTGTTATAGATTATGACTATAAAGAAGCGGTATTTGCCTCTTAGGAAATTTGATTTTCCTATCAGCACATGGAAGGTTCCCCCTCAGCATTACTTTATTTAAATCTTTTACAACTACTGGAGTTTATTCTTTAATATTTTTCTTTAATATTTTTCTTTAATATTTCAACTCATATTCTTCTCTCCTATGACCTTCTTCTTCCACTTCTGTGACAGTTTGTATAAAATAATAATATTGACAGAGTGATATGAGAGATATCCCTATGATAAGCTGGTGTCAAAGTTACTGGCTTCCCTTGAAGTTTTAGCTTGTCTGTCAGAGTGAAAAAGATGCTTTTCAAAAGCAATTATAAAATCCTAAATCATAAAGATCCACTAAAAATATTAGAAGTATCATACAAAACATTGGTCTTCTCTCCTGTTCTGATCTACTTTGGAAAAGATTCCTTTTGGGAGCTGGGTTTTTCTTTTACTTGCTGCCTGTGAAATTTTTCCATTGACTTGACAAAGAAGCACTGATAGCTAGGTACTTTATACAGGAAGGGGGAACCCCTCTATTTTTTGGGAGTTTCTCTTGAAGACACCACGAGATTAGAAGCAGGCAAAAATAGAGAAGGGGCAGTTGCTCTCTCTCACTCACTCTTGGCATAACTCAGCCAGGAGCTGCCTCTTTTTCTGCTGCTGGTCCCTGCACCCCTGCCCTGCCAGGACGTCCTCCACTTCAGCTTGCTGTTTTCCAAGAGTCCTGATGGAGCACTGGGCCCGACGTTGCCCCAGGGTTTGTGAAGCAAAGCCTCTCTTTTCCATCCCTTCCCATCTGGTACACAGCCTCCATTCCCACGTGCTCCCTGAGTTCGCGCCACAGCGCCCCCTGCAGCGTGTGGGGATCATTGCACCTGCCCTGCCTGGCTGGGAGCCACCAGTGCCCCCTGCCGGCTGTGACAGCAAATGCACCAAAGGGGAAAGTGCCGTGGCTGAGAGGAGTGCTACTGGGTTCCTGGTTCTGTTTGTTATCAGTTCCATAGTTTTGTTTGTTTTGTTTGCCTTGTTAAACATACTATGTTATTCCTATCCTCATATCTTTGCCTGAGAACCCCTTAATTTCAACAGTACAGTAATTCGGAGGGAAGGAGGTCACTTTCTCCATTCCAAGGGAGGGCCCTGCCTTCCCTAGGAGACACTTGTCTTTCAAACCAGGACAATTCCCATTGAAATTTAAGAAGAGTATTAAAATTAATTAACTTATCTCTGTTGTCTTTGTTAGTTGGGCTTTGCTTGTAGTAAGACTAATCTTTGAAGGTATTTCCTTGCAACAAAATTTTAAGTTCCTGAGTTTTGACCAAGTTTGAATTGTATCCCCGCTCACGAATTGTAAACTGTAATACTTAGCTTAATCTGTGAGCTGTCAAGAAAAACAAAAAGTAGGGAAGTTTACTTCCCATGATAAGTTATTCTTCAATAAACTTGCAGATGAACAGATCCAAATTGTTAGCACTGAAGTGTGTATTACCTGTCTGCAGGCAAACTAATTTTAAAATAAAAATGAGAATATCACATAATAAATAATAAAGAAATCCTGGCAGGCTTGTAGAAGGTATTGTGACAAAAACCGGTAGTTTGAAGACCAAGATGAGACTGTGATCACTGGAGCAACTATTGCAAGCTTGCCTGGGCTATGACAAGGCAGAAAGAGGCACAGAAGTAAGGCCTTCATGTACCTGAAGACAGATTATATATTTTCCAATTGTGTATAACTAATGGCTTTGGGACTGAGATGTGACTGAGGGACTCTTTGTTAAGCCTACGATCCATACTTTTCTGACATGTCATCATGGGAAGATTAGCCTGAGAAACTGCAGGGTGAGTCCTGTACCCTGTTGGTGTCTGGAGATGAGGTGTGAGCAAGATGAGGTGTGTAAAATGCATAAGACAGTCTGCTGCAGCTTAAATGATCCACACAGAGAAAGCGAGGCATGAGCCCCGTGACTGGTGACTGCAGCCATGGTGGGACAGAAAGGGGTGAAAGGGCAGAAGTGCTTGGGACCAGTACTCTGATCTCCCTCCCCAGGAGGACAGATCAGATTTAGATTACAGTACAACGCCCCACCGCCCCTTGGAAAACATGCACTAATTTCTCTCCAACAATGCCTGTACTAATCTGAAATAGAAAGATTGAACCTAAAGTGTTTGGTATCACAGCAAATTCCTCAGCCCCTGAAGAGCAGAATGCCTTTGCTCTGGATTTCTTCATTGATCCTCTCTTTGCTTGCCCTGTTCCCAAAATGCCTGCTCTGTCCTCCCTGTGTCCTCTCCTGACACAGAAGAAAGATGAGTTTGGGGCCAGCTGAGAGCTTGCACGCACAGTTTGGCTGCTTGGCTACTTCCCAAAAGAACTGGCAACAGATGACGTTTACCTGCGTTTTCCTCAGTAAAAGCTGTATCTTGGGATCTGCCTACCTGCCCTTGTTCATAAAATTTGTAGGACCCTAAAAGTCCTCATGAGAGCTCTGTCCCGGTGGCCAGAAGGAATTCCTCAGTTATTCGGGGAGAAGAAAGGGAATGTCAGTAGGCAACATGCAGGCAGTACCGTCACTTTATTGAATTGGTCTCACAAGTACACTGAAAGAGAAGTCTAGCCATCAGTTTGAAAAGAAGCTATTTTAAGTTTGTTAATGTCATATGTACCAGAATATTTATAGTACTATCTAAGTGCTAAACAGAGGGAAATATCATTTCTGGTTAGTGGGCTTTTATATGAATAAAAGAAGAATTAAACTTTTATTCAGAGATTTATCAACTGATAAGAAGAAGCTACTGATGGAATAACAGAGGGATAGAAATATATGAATAAATAATAAAAGATTAATTATATTGTTTTCTTTTCAGCCTCATATTTGATTTTATGCTTACTGATTGCTGGCTTCTATTTATGGGGGAACTTAATGTTGGAGTTATAGCTAAATATGAAATTCAAAATTTAAAATCAAAACAAAAACCCAGAAGCATGAATTCCTTGGAACAAAAAATTCATTGTTTATGGTTTACAGGTTGGCCGATATGTAAAGAATATCTCTCTGCAGCAAGATAGGAATATACATACATCATTATATTGAAGGCATTTAGCAGAATGGCAATTTTCAACTTCACATACTTTCCTAACACTCAGCTGCATGAGCCAAATGGATCCATGATATTTAAAATGAGTTCAGATTGGTTTGAAGGGATTAGACCTACAAAGAACATCCACAGAATGGTGAACTTGGCCTCTCTGAATTATCTGAATCCAACCTCACAAATTCTAGTTGGAAATGTCATTTGATGGAATTTGCAGTGTGCTGGAGAGCATCAAGTGGACCTGTGGTCCCAGAGATGGCTTTGTGGCTTAAATGTTGTGGGCTCTCAGCTCAAGCCTGACTCCTCTGAAGCTACTTAGTATTTGAGGATATTTAGGTGGATTATATGTCAGCTGGAAAGCCTATGAGTCCTAACTGTCCATGTGAGCTTGTAACTCTATTTCTGTTCCTCTTAACCTTCTTTTTTTTCTGAACTATGAGTGATGGGAATTAGTGTTTAATTGAATAATTTTGCTTTCAGTGGTGGGAGAGAAAAAAGAATTTAAAATTTAATTACTCCTAACTTTTTTTTTTATATGAGAGAAAGAGACAGAGCTAATAGTCAAATATCTGGAAAATTCTTCATGCTTCACCTTGTTAGCATCTCCAGTGTTCTCTATATAAATACAAAGACATCTTTCACCATAGATTCCTAAGTGAATAGTAATGATAGTTCCTGCTTTTGCTACATTCCAGTGTCCCAGCATTATGGAGATTAAAGTGAGGTCGTATATTTGATAAGAGCTATGGTGGCTGAAACACCTGCATTAGTAACATAAACAAAAGCTTTCTACTGTAGGGAAGGCACTGATTTCCTTTTATTGAATGTAACATTCTCATCTTCTCAGTGTTCAGCCATTAAGATGTAATGAACTTCTCAATGTGCATTTGTTTACAGAGACAACTGACAGAGGGATCATTTAATTTGGTCTTCAGTGTATTTTCTTGAAAGTGAAAGCCTACCACTCCTCCTACTGAGATCTTTTTTATGTGCAGGTAGCAAAGGATGCTGTTCTAGAGAGAAAAAGAGCTTTTACAGGTTTTTAGGATCACTGGTAGTTTTTTTAAAATGTGACTGACAGCAATTGTATCAAATTGTATCAAAGAACTCTAGTCACAGACTCATTGCATCAACTGTGCATTTGATTTAAGGATATGCTGAAAGGGAGGTAGATGAAGAAATTAAAGACTCCCATATTCATGGACACTAGACTGCAGTACAGTGCAAGGGTGTCCTTGTGTATAATTTCTACAAAATTATAAAATCTTGTCATCAGCAGTTTTATTTTTATTGCAAATATTTAATGATAAAAATTATAAAAATCTTTTCCACATGCAGCTAAATATCTATCTTCCTGCAGACATTGTTGCTTTGTTATTTGCTTGTGTTTTTTTCCCCTCTGGAAGCTTGAAAAAAGCTCCTGTTTTCACCATAGCATGTTCCTGCCATTGCTCTTAACCAGATTGTCCTCAGCTAACATGTTATCATTATTCTTTATTAAGATACCCATTACAAAATTACCATCGCTTTCTGTGTCAGTCTAGAGACTGATTACTGTTAGTGTGTCTTTTAGTAGTCTCATGGTGAAAAATAAACTCTTAGTAGTGGATAGTAATTGAAAGAAAATGACCACTGCATACTAGTCAGGTAGACACAGCAGAAGGCATGTGAGTATTAGTTATGTAAACAATACAAAGCCTGCCCATTGTTATGTTATCAAAACCAGTTGGGACAAGGCAACAGGCAATTGTGAGATGCTAAGTTGATTGAAGGATCCATTTAAAATTATATTTTCATTTAGAAACTAATTAACAAATTTAGTTGTAAACACATGGAAATACTGATTATGTTCTGAAAGTGTAAGTGCATCAATATTAAGAGCCTGAGTGCTGTTCTTACATGGCAATGTAGTTAAATCTGGCTGGAGGAGCAAAAGTCAATTGAAACTTAACAAGGGGACATTATCTATACATATAAATATGTATATTTGCTGAATATATACTAGTGGTCTAATCTGGTATTTTATGCATTCATTCCTCTATTCTAAAATGTTTCTTTGAACTGAGAGTGTTTTAATTAGACTAGTAAGTAATTTAAGGCTTTGCATTACATTTGGGCAAGTATGTATTTCTAACTAATTTATTTTCATGAGATACTCAGATGTATAAATGCACTTACAGCAAACTTTAAAAGCCTTCAGGAAGCAAAAATTGCCTTGTTTTGAAGAAATTTTATTATACCATTAAGGCTGACTCTAGATAACTGGTTAGGAAAGTTTTATGCTATCACTGCACCATCCAAGATAAAGTGTTAACTTGGCATTGTCATGGCTTCTGAAGTTAAGTGGAGTTTCCTGATAGGTAAGAGCAGCTATTTTACAGTATTTATTCATTAACATGTAAAGATCTTGTATGCTTTACTATCATTACTTCAAACACAAACAAAAATAAGGGTTTTAAGAGCACTGTAAATATCCAGTGTTGGCATATTACAGTGCTAATACCCTGTAAGCCAAATTTTCAAAAATATTTGATGTTCTGGCTGACTTCTTGAATGAACCTAGATTGCAGTTCTGTAGTTCAGTCAGACAACAAAGCTTCAGGAGAAAATCTTTCTCCATTAGCTATTCTAGGGAGAAAACCAGTTAATGGAACTGGACCCAGTATGCCACCCCAGCATGCTGACCAACAGCATTATCGACCAGCTTGGGGATGAGGGAGAAGCGTGCAATCATGGAGCACAAGGGCTGATGGTTTCTTCATTCCATTAAGATTAAAAGCACCTGTTTTCAAACCCTCAAGGCTGAAGAACAGTGCTAAATTATTAAGTTTCAAACATCATATTAGGTATTCAGGGGCAATTGCTTTCTAATTCAGCAGATTCTGGAAGTTTTCAAAACATGAGGCTTTGGATTTCACTGCCTTTTTGGAAAAAAAAATCTTTAGACAGTGCTTGAGATAGATCAAGAATCTGGCAGGATGGAAGCGGATATAGCAGAAAGACTTCATCCCTGCACTAGATTGTCGTCTATACACAAATTCATGGACTACAAGGGGTAAATGTGTTTGTATGTGTTTGTATTAATCTGACAACAAACTGAAAAATAGGGCAGAAATCAAACTTCTAATGTCTGCAACAACTTCTCTAGTACAGCCCTCAAAGCACTGGCCTAAAATGGTCACAGCATTTCTTCAGAATCTATGTTTCTTGCACCACATGGAAGACAATCCCTAAAGCTGATGCATGGCCAGATACTGCTCTAGGTGGAGAAGGTAGCACAGCCATATACTACCCTCTGAAAAACAACAGCAACTGTAAATAAAACCCTCTCTTATTTCAGTCATTTATAGTTCTACCTAATCCTCTGCCTTTCTCTCAATAGACACTTTCCAAAGTGTATGCTTTGGGCTAAATTTCATTGAAATTTCATTCAGTGCCATCCAGCAGTTTCTAAGAACACACCTAGGCCAAACTAATGTCTGGCTTTCCCTTACTCAAGCCAAGCAGGTAGAAGAACCATTCTGACAAACTTTCCTTCAAAGCCTCATTTCCCTGAAGACCTGAATTAGATGTTTGAAAATAGCCATTGTTTTAGAGATGTGCATTTTTATTCTTCCCATGAGTAATCTTACATATTTTATAACTACTGCTCAGACATGTGCAGAAGAGATTTCTTTTAATTCCAGTTGGGGTTTGGTTTTTTTTTTCGAATTTTCCTCATGTTTTTACAAAATTTTTAAAATTCTTCAAAAACTTAAGCTGTCTGAAGCTGCAGCTGTACAGTGAGTTCAAGCAGCCAGTCTTTTCAGTGTTGTGGATCTGTTTAGGAAATACCAATGGACTATTGTTTTTCTGCCCCTTGAGTCTGGTTTTTTTTCTTTATGTCATAATATGTTGTGCAAAGGTTTTGGCTCACAGTGTTAGCATCTGACAATATCTGACGTGCACAGATCATATGTGCCTCATTTCTCATGAGGACCTTTTGAAGGTCACAGCTTTCTCAATAACATGATATGTGTGTTTTATCAGTTCTTTAGCATGTGGTTTTGCCCATAACATATTTAATTATCTGCAGAGATTTGCAGTTGGTCTTAATTTCATTGAAATAGTTGATCAGTCAAGTCACTGACAAGCAAAGAGCTGTGTTTACTTCTGTTGGTACTTTGACCAATTTACTTTGCTCCCACTGACAAAGAAAAAGTCTATTCTGTTTTTTGCTCAGCAGAAAATGAGTTTGATATATACAGGCCTCTATCCTAACTAGAGTTCTGCTTTGCAGGCAGTGATGAGGAAGGTGGATTTCAGTCCCATCCAAGTAAAGGTGTGAGGAGATCTGAGTGGGATTCTCTAAATCACTAGCAGTGACAGAAGGGGAGATAGTGAAGGAATAGTCTGGATGATAAGAAATTACTCTGCAGGCAAACCTGAAAAGGAGACCTAGGGAAAACAGGAAAAGGCCAGAAAGAACTATATAAATGATATTGGTGTGTGTACCTTAAGGGTTATCAGAATAAGCTCACTACACTTGGGTTTTGATGAACAAAGAGCAATGGATCTGTGATAAGTTTCAGGTTTGGAGGCAGTGATTACCTGTGCAGGGAGAATGATCATGGAACGAGGAGTCCAACTGGATGAGAAGGAAGTCAAGGTCACAATAAGGAACTTTCAACAAAGCATGACACTAGAATTCATGCACGTGCTCTATTTCCAAAACCTGAAGAGGCTCTTCAAGGCCTTTGGATACAAGCTTTGCTTTTTTGAAACTTCTATGAAATTCCTCCCATCCCAGCCAGTTTAATTACTTTTAGTGTTGCTGCACCTTAACAACAGTACCCTATGAGACTTCCACTAGGAAGTGACAGAATTAGTTTTGCCTGTGTCACTTTAATTAGCCTCTTCCTGATCTGCACATGAATAATTTACTCTTTGCAAAATAGACTTCAACGGCATGATGGAATTTTTCCCCCTGGGCTCGTGCTTTGTTCATTGCAAAGAACAGTTCTGATACAGCAACAAATACAAACTGCGCAGTTAAGGATGCTGTATATCTACCGATGCCCCGCCTCACCAGTTGGGAAATTGGGGGCTGTACAGAGGAACTGAAAATAGAGGTAGAACACAATCACAGTGAAACATTTTCCTGAAATCTTTTTTTTTCCTTACTCCTCCCATGTTGTTTTGATGCAGTATTAAAACCAGAGAAAGACAGTGATGCTTTTACAAGTGCCACCTGAACAGTTCCTCAAAATGTTGCACTGAATGTCTCCTTAACAGAGATTCAGTCACTGATCATGTGAAAGTTGGAGTACTGTACTTAAAGAGCCTTTTTCTATCTTGCACTGAACGGGAGCCATAATACTCATGGGGTTACTTCCTCTTGGCTGAAGGTGCAGTAGCTTCCATGTAAGCTGGAGTAACTGGGAGGGGAGAGGTAGAAAGACAGTCAAATTCAACTTCAGCAGCCCCTGAAACTATTCTTTCAACTGGGAGCAAAAGGTTCATTTCTACAGAAATCTGAGGGTCTGATCTCTGTGAGCAGGACTCAGCATCAAATGCAGTCTGGAAGAGATATACTTTGGATATAAATGATGCCCTTGAATACTATGTACATTTAAACTCTCCAAGCAAGTAGAGTGTCTCTTTAGCCTATGTTTTTTTTCAAATCTGAGCCTAAATTCCTCTAATTTAGAATGAAGTTAATATCGCTTTTTAATCACACAGATCTTTAAAAAGAAGAAGTAGTATTTTGACAACTGCTTGAATGCTTTAGTGATATGTACTACAATGTCTGTAAGTAAATTGGTATGTTCAGACCAATGTATAAAGTGTGAAGCTGAACCATTAGCACTGATGAGAAATGAAATACTGAGCAGCTTCTCATAGCATGGATACCATCCATGCCTGTGCTGTATTGTCCAAGGAACCTGCAAAGCAACCCATGTGCTTAAAAACACCTTGCTAATGCATTCTCATCAAGGGAGCAAATTGCAGCTGCACAGGCCAAGAAAGCAGGAGCTTAGGAGTAGCCTTGAGAGTGAAGTGTGCAATAGGGTGGAGTTGAGCACGCTATATACCACACGCTGAAGTTTATTGCATGGCTGTCATCATGCAGAATTTTCTGTAATTGTAGAAGAGTTTTCCATAAAAACAAGTTTCTTTTCATATAAGAATGACTGCGATTTGTCTTGTTTATTGTTTTTTGTTAATTGGAGAGTTTTTCATGTGTTTCTTCTCAGCATCATTTATTTTTTTCTAAATGAAATTTACTGTTATATTTGGAAGAGAAATAGCACGAATTTACCTTTCTTCTAAGCACAAAGACTAAACCTGTTCCATCTCTGCTGGAGGCAGTTTTGTAATAAAGTGTTTTAATTACAAGTAGTCTTTCTGTCCATGATAAAAGTGCATAATCATGCTGCACTGTGAGCTGTGACTGATACCTCTGCCTCTTTCTTTCCCTGACTTCATCTTTCCCTGAATTGCACTTTCAGCAAAAATAACATATGTACTTTCTTTTAGAAACTTGGATATGCTGATCAGCTCATACTCATTAGAAATAGTTTAGTAATTTATCTAGGGAGTTTGTTTATTTGATTTT
Organism: Sialia sialis; assembly: GCA_009812075.1. NCBI lineage: Eukaryota > Metazoa > Chordata > Aves > Passeriformes > Turdidae > Sialia > Sialia sialis. The sequence continues at coordinate 3,569,896 of VRYO01000406.1, forward strand.
GGAGTTCCGTTTGGGGGGCAACACAAAGGAACATATGGTATGTGGGGGAAAGCAAAATTCATGATGTAAAATAAAAGGCATAAAATGGAGCAGATGTGCAATGTGGAGGTTCTCCTTTACCTCCTATGTCAAGTCAGAGTTAAGGAGAAAGTCTTGGAGGGTCTGCTACTGTCTGGAGAGTAGCCAGATAAATAGATTAATAAATTTTAAAAGTGCTTAAGCTGAAGAAGAACTAATTTTCTTCACTGGCTGGTATGAGGCTGTGTTATGGATTTGTGCTGAACACGTGGTCGATAATATAGAGAGGTTTAGTTATTGCTGAGCTGGGCTCATGCAGAGCTGATACCTTTTCTGCTTTTCCTACTGCCATGCTGGACAGGAAGTTTGGGGTGCATGGGAGATTGGGAGGAAACACAGCCAGGACAGGTGACCCACACTGACCAAAGGGACATCCCAGACCATCTGATAACATGCTCAGTCTATAAAGTGGGGGGAAGAAGGAGGAAGGGGAGGATGTTTGGAGTCAGGCATTTGTCTTCCCAACTCACTGCTGTATGTGATGGGGCTGTGATCTGCTGGAGATGGCTGAACACCTGCCTGTCCATAGGAAGCACTGAATGAATCCCCTGTTTCACTTTGCTTATGTGCACAGCTTTTTCTTTCCTTATTAAAATTTCTTTATTTCAATCCATGCGTTTTCTGGCTTTTACTCTTCTGATCCTCTCCCTGATCCTGTGGGTAGGAAGGGGAGTGAGTTAGTGGCTATGTAGGGCTGGGTTACTGGCTAGGGTGAAACCATGACATCTTATCTCCCAGTATAAGCTCAAAATCTTGTTTTTCCCCTTTGAACTCTGAAAGGCCCTCTACTTTTATTAAACAACAGAAAGCATATTGGTACTCACAATGCTGAGTTCATATAACCAGATGTGTCTAGATTACTCCAGTTATTGAGTAATCTAAAGTTTTTGTTTTTCCTAGCAAACACTAAATTCAAACACAATATAAATCAGCAAAAAATGTTATTCCGCATTTTTACATGAAGTTTCTGAATCCTCTCTAATTTCTTTTGTGGAAATACATCTGAACTTAATAGAAAGACTAGTAGCATTCCAAATTTGTTTGTGATCTGGGGATACGAGAAAAGCTGGGGTTGATGTGTTCAGCCTGTCCCTTTCAGTAAAAGAGCCTTGAGGGATATTGTCCTGCAAGTGAGATATAAGCTTGATTTAATTCCCAGCCAAGAGCACTTGAGTATTTTCTGCCACTGGGTCTAGTAATAATAGGGAAAAGCATACCAGTCAACAAGAAACAAAAGGAACTATACGGGCATCATTGGTAAGCCAAAGCTGCCTCTAGGTGGTTTCTCCCCCGCAATAACTATCTTTTCTCATGATACAGAAAGCTGTCTTTCATCACATGAAGAATGTTTTAGAAGCCAAGCTAACAAAAGGCAGAGGCAGAGTCCTGCAATGAATTTTTTGACAACTGAAAACTTAAGGGGAAAAAGGGTTTCACAAGGAGTAAATATATATATATGAAAAGTACTTGTTAAAATTAAATTGTTTTATTTTCAATTAGCACCTCTTCTGAGAAACTACAGTAATTTCATTACTATAAGGTGCACCTTAAAGCCTAAAATTTTGATTGAAACCTTATAATCCAGTGTGTCTTATACATGGACAAAGTTCGGAAATTTGCCAACCTGGAAGTGCGAGCCATGACAAGCTGCGAGCCGAGCCATGAGCCAAGCCACAAACCAAGCTGCGAGCGCTAGAGCCACGAGGGCCGCAAGAGCCATGCCAGCCACATCAACCACGCCAGCCACAAGCTGCGCCAGCCAGTGCAAGGGGCGGGCAGGAGTGCCGGGGCCCGCAGCATGGGGAGGGCACCTGGGGCTGCGTTTAAAGGCTTTGTCGATCTGTGAAAAATGTTTGCAAATTGAGCACCTTCCAGTAAACCCACGATTGTGCGATTCCGTTACTAATTCGTTACTTGGTTGTGCACAGATCCTCTCTGCAAAAAAACCCACGCCTTATAATCCGGTGCACCTTATAGTCATGAAATTACTGTATTTCTTTGCGTAAGACCTGATAGTAGTCAGGTTCAGGTATCCTACACTCTGGTGGTTTGATATTGCCTGTAGTACATTTTTTTATTAATACGGTTGCATTTTAATTATGTTTCAAAGTTCATTGTAATCATGTTGTAATCATAGACTATCTTGAGTTGGAAAGGACCCACAAGGATCATTGAGTCCAATTCCCTTCTGCTTGAAGGGAGTACCTAAAAGTAAACCATATGACAAAGAACAACATCCAGATGCTCCTACAACTCTGTAGTACTCCTTTATCTTGGAACTAAGGGTGAATGCATGCTAAAGATTGAAAGAGACCAGTTTAAAAGATACACTTGATATTTTCCTAGCATATTTTAATATTTTTATGATACTAATAGGAGTAAAGTTAAAATAGGAAACAAAAAACCAGTTACTTTTCCATTTTAGTTAAATCTCTGAGTACAGTAATTTCATGTGTATAAGGCGCACCTTTTTGACTGATGTTTTGAGCCAAAGCCGGAAGTGCGCCTTATAGGCCGGTGCGCCTTATATGTGGACAGAAATCTGAAAGTTGCCAACCCGGAAGTACAAGCCGGCAGCAGCCCTGACACAAGCTGAGCCCACACGGCCCCAAGTAGGGCCAGGGGTGGGGCCAGGGGTCACGGGGGCTGGGGGGCCGCAGCGCCATGGGCTGGGGCAGGGCCGGGGCCCCAGTGGAGGGGGCTGTGGAGCTGCAACCCAGGGGCATGGCTGGGGGCAGGGCCAGGGGAGCCTGGGGCTGGGTTTAAAGGCTACGCTGTTCTGTGAAATCTGTTTGCAAATTGGGCATCTGACACTATTCTGTTACTAATTCGTTACTTTGTTGCACACAGATTCTTGCTCTTTTTTTTTAAGTGCGCCTTATAGGCTGGTGCACCTTATATGTGGGCAAATTGAGGTGATTTGCCGGTAACCCGGATGTGCGCCTTATACCCCGGTGCTCCTTATGAGTGTGAAATCACTGTGATTTAGACATGTCCTAGTTTCAGTGAACCTGAATTGTTTACCATCATAACAGGATCCAGCATGTCTCATCATGGGGTCACTTTCACAACCAAGAGTGGTTTGAAATGTGTTTTTTCAGCACTTCTATGAGAGACTCCACAAGTGATTAGAAGCAGTGCTTTTTAACAGCGGGAATCCCATACTGTAAAGGATGTAAAATGATTTGGATTTTCTGTTAAATATCTTTAAAAACTAGCAATGAGTCCTTATCACAGGCTCAGGATAGTCTAGGATCTCTTGTTTCTCTGATTTCACAGCCATAGAGGTTGCTATCAATAGCAGACCAGAAAATTTGGCTCACTCCCACTCCTTTTGAGTTGGCCCAGCCTTTCCTGTCAGCCCCAGAATAAGTGTCTGTATGGCAACACTTGGGAACTCCACTGGAAAATCTAGCCTGTATAGAAGAAAGCTTTGGCTGTCTACAGTAGTAGTGCGAGACAGAGTGAGCATTTGTGATCTGTTAGTATTTGTAGGCCTTACTTCTCAACTGCTGACTGTATTTAGGCAGTCAAGGGCATTCTGCAAAACACTGAGACAGCTTAGATCAACAATTTATGTGAAATAACCTTTCATTCTTTATATTTTCACAATTCAGGTAATTTGAAACTTACTTGGACACCCTCTGACACTTGGCAGTGCAATTCATGTGTAGCAAGTTCCCCCCACTCTTTTCAGCTGGAACAGCATTCAGGGAGGCTATTCAGTTCCAGAGCATCTTTAATGCTTTCTGTCTGCTAGTATCAATACTCCTTTCACATAGAGCTTACTTTTCTTGGCAAGACTGTTGAGCTACATCAAGTAATCTTTAGATCACCACTCAAAGCATATTTTTTGCTGTTTCTGTCTTTTTCATTGAGGATTTGAAACCAGCATATATAATTAATGTAGCAAGTTCAATTTCTCATTGTCATTGTGCTACAATCAGTGGTACTGATCACTAAATTTAAAAAAATATTACATTGGAAATTGAGAGGCCATGATGAGAAGTAAAAAACTATATAGATACACTTAGTTGGTAAACTGGAAATTAAGTGCTGCAATTGTACGCTATTAGTGCCATTCACAGTGTGCTCTCTGCTTCATTTTTAATGTGTATAATGCTTTGAGAGCCACCTCCATCAATTAGGAGTTTAACTGGAACTGGAAAGGTCATGTAATGGAGTTACAAGCTTAAGTTAGTCACAAATGAAAAGAGAGGCTTAAAAGTAACAAAAAGAAAGTAAGAAAAAGAGTGTATCACAGCTCAAGATGCTTTTTAGTTGCTCAGGGAGGCAAACCAGTTTTTCAGTATTCATTAACATTTTAGGGCATGCTATATCTAAAGCAAGAGACTTTATATGTGTGTGGAGGTGTCATTTCACACAAAAATATATAAATAAATAGAAAGTGGTCACTTTCTGAAGAGCAATACTTTACTTATGTGGTATAATAGAAAGGTGAAAAGCATGTTTTTACTATCAAATTAAGGATTTTGATGTTTTGGCAAAAGCCTAGTGCTAAAAATGTTGAGGAAAAATATGCAGTGTATGTGCACATTTTCTGAAAAGGTTGCAGACAGATGAAGAGGCATATCTGTGATGGCAATATACCATGGAATCTTTTAAATATCTAATTACCCTTCAATGTACAGTTGCCATCTCACTACATTTATTTGTATACATCCCCTTCTCTACATCAAGTGTTTTTGAGCCGTAAGCTCATTTTTCATTTTGTCAGCATAGAGATTTCCTACATTAAAAAATATTTTGTAGGTGTTCCTGGTTGAGGGTGTTGATATTTTAGCATCTGGCTGGTGTAACAAGCCTACTTAGGCAAATAAAAGGAATTTGGCATAAACTGAAAAAAAGCTGTGACTAATAAAAAATCAGTTACAATGAACAATTGAAAAAAAAAAGACAGTAAAGTCTTGGAAGGAAATTTGTACTGCTGAGAAAAAAAAAAGCTGACTTTCCATGGAGAATTAGGTAAATAATAAAACTAAATGGTGGACAAAATAAGTACTGAATAAAATGCCTGAAGAAAAATCCTGGTATCAGCAGCAATTACACTTTAACAATATATTTTCCATAAAGTAATGTAAATTGTTAGGATAGGTGTCCAGTGTTATATTCTGTTTTAAATTAAGCCTTTATTTGATATAATTTTTAAACCAGAAGTAGAAATTGAAGAACAAAGCAGCATTTTTTTGTATAAGTCTATTCTTTGTGTATCTTGGTGGCCAATGGTGTATTGATATTTACAGATTTGTTGTTAAAGAAATCATCAATCAGTCATTATGATACAATTCTGGATTGTACTTAAGCCTTACATACTGACTACTGCAGGCCAAAATATTGACAGATTTATTTTTTAAGGCTATATTTTATACAAGTTAACTCACAGTTCAATAACTCAGCAGTATCCTTGAGTATAGCTTCTTTATACTGTTTTGCTCTCCCAAACCAAAATGGAAGGGGGGAAAAACCCAGCTGAAATGCACAGTTTCAGAGAGCTTTTCTGCATTTTTCAGAAAAATACCCAGAGAAATGTGTTAAAAGTTGAAATACAGAATATCTCATCAACTTACCAATTCTTGGCTCTGCCATTTTTTGTGGTAGATTTGGGTATGAAATAAACTTTTCAGCTTCTCACAATCGTTAAAAAATAGTTGGAATTTAACTGAAAATCTATGCATCTATGGATATATGAAAAAAAAAAAGCTTCAAGTCAGATTGCACATTTTAAATTCAGAAATCTGAACACATTTTAATTCTGGAAGTAAAGGAAATCTGTTTTGACTAAAGATTGTTTAAAGACAAAGAAGTTTATTGCTTTTTATCTTCTTTTTCTCTTTAGTCAGAGTTGGGATTAAAAGCACAAGAGATGAAATTTTGTGCTCAGACTCAGTTCTTTATTAATTTTTATTTATGTTGCAATGAGTGCTACAGCACCTCTAGCTAACAAGCTAAAAATTAAGAAATGACTATGTATTTCTTCATTACAAGATCTTTTAAAGATAAACAGTTCAATTAAAAACTAATACCTAAACTATTTTTACTTTTTACCCAATGACCAGACACTTGAGACCCACAATGCACCATTTTTTATCCAATTAAAAAGTACTACCTAGACCAAGAAGAAGAAGGTGAAGAAGAAAAAACTTCCACCATACAATCTCCGTTTTGTCTTATTACTGTATTCTAAAACCTCAAATTTTAAATCTTTCACCATGTGACATTACACACTTCAACTCAAACTAGACACCAGTGGTTCCAGTTTTATTATTCAATTTTTGAAGCCTTCTCCAAGGCTTGAGCTCAAAAGCAGTGTTCTTTTGGGAGTCAGTGCCTGACAGCACAGAAAGTTCAAAACTCCCAGTTTCCAGGATTCCAACATCAGCTAATTTAAAATATATGAAAAGCTGCTGTCATTATCTTTAACATTTCTGATGTGCTGGACTTTTTACGAATTATGAAAACTAAAGCTCTTGAAAAGTTTGACAAATGGCAAATCTTTTTCTTTAAGAGATAAATAATAAAAGAGGAGGCTATCAAAAAGCAGGTCTAGAAATACTTCCCATCAGCATGACTCATGCTCCTAAATCTCATTCTGTGTCTGACACACCAACATGTGCTACCCTAAATAAGCCTGTGGAATGCTTTCCACTGAAAGAAAGAAATAAGATGTTTCAGGCAGGAAATAGAAGACCTGATATTGCAAGATGTACAACAAGACAGTATTAACAGAAATTTACAGAGAGTTTAGGAGGACTGTTGCCTGCCTGTTAGCACCACTCACTCGAGTGTGTTCCATGTCTCAGAGACATTGCACAATTGCATATGTTGGAAGCACCAGCCACAAACATAAGTCCTGGTTCTGCGCTCACTGCACTCAGGGATCCACAGAGCCAGGGCTTCTTTCTGGATGGAAAAGATGACATCACTTCTGTATTATGTGCTGTACTGCGCTGTGCTGTGCTGCCAGATGGTTGGATGATGCCTGTAATTATATGATTAAGCAAGAAAAGGAGGGGGAGCTTTTAACTCGTTTGTACCTGTGTTTGCATGCTTGTATATAAGCCTTCCAATGTGCTCCTGTGCCAAAAGAATCATGAAAATCAGGAAGAAAACCAAGAGGCTTTCCTTTATCTAAAACATGATGAGGTGGTTTGAAATGCTTTCATTCTGGTGCTCTGAGCATTCTTTTAGAAGGTGTCAACCTTTAGACATATCTAGAAGAGTTCCACTGAGTTCCTACTTGTATTACCAACTGCCTTAGCTGAAGAATATGTTACAAAATTGATCATATAAATGACTACAGATCCATGCCAAGTATTTCTCCTACACTATTTCACATGTTCCTTCAGCCTTGTCATTTAGCAATGATTAGTTTCCACAAAATAATTGAAAGCTAGTTAGTGAGAGCTTTCTCACTAATACTATCCAGAGACAATCAACTGCTTCACTAAAGCTCAGTCTTTGACGTGAATTCATCTTCCTTCCATCTTTTGCTTTACAGAATGAAACAAAATTTGAAAAATATAGAAAACTGTAATGTGAAAAAGTTACAAAGTGAAGAACAGTACGTACAGCCAGATTATAGGAAAGGATATTGACTTCAGGCTAAAAATGTCACTTATTTCTAAATATTCAAAACAAACTGTTTCAAGAAAAGGCCATTTTGGCTTTTTCACTTAAAATTGTGTTGTGTATGAAGGCTAACTCAAATCTTACTGCATTGTGGACTTTCCCATGTTTGATATTAATGTATATATATGGTTATATAGACAAAGAAAACACCTGTTCCAAATGTTTGTGTTGAAATTACATTATATATGCCTCATAATAAAATAGTAGAAGGGCTGCAAAAGAAGTTCAACTGTTCTTGAAAAAGAAAATTGCATCTTGATCACTTGCTGGCCTTTATCACAGAAGAGGGAGGGAAAGGAAATCAGAGGGCTTTGCTAGATTCAGGCTATGATCCTCCACAAGTGAGCTACTTGTCACTGAGAGACTGTGAAGATCCCAGGGAGAGCAGTTAAGATTTTTTTGTGTGGTTTGTGCACACTTTCTCTCATGTCTGTTTCTCCTTTTCCTTGAAATATTTGAGAACTTTGGTTTGAAGTAGAATGTTGAAATCTTGGCACTCTTTCAAAATTTGCTTCCTGGACAGACCTCAGAGAATTTTTGCATTAATACCAGTAAGATGGCAAAAGGGACATCAGCATGCAGGTTTATTGTTATCATGCAGACAAGGTGCATTTGTGGGCAAAAAATACTAATTCGGAATCATTAGGTGCTTGTAAAGAGTATAGACAAATGTTGACATGTTGTTATGTGACTCATAAATATTTTTGCATCTGGAGTGCCTGTATAGAACTGTAGGTCACTTTATTTTAGAGAGGATTCTATAGGTTTAGAGGGTATTTCAGAAAAGAATGATGGCAATGAAAAAAGCATAGGAAAGCTCTCATATGAAGTGAAAAGTGATTACCTTAGAAATAAGAAGACTCAGATTTGACATAAAAATACAAAAAGCACTGAGTGCTGGCAAACAGTTGAACCTCTATTGCAATGCTGATGGAATTCAAATGGAGATGTTTAACACTAGAAAATGAATACTCCTCACCACGGCATCAAAATTCTATGGGGTATTGTTAGCAAAATTCATACATTTGAATCTTGGTCATTTGTATTGATAAAGAACAGTATCTCAAGTTCAGTGAGAGAAAAGAGCTTATACAGAATTATTTCACTATTTATTAAGTGCACTTCAGGATCAGAAGTGGTGTTCTGGTAGATCAGATCTGCTCCACTGACTTTTACACATGTGTATGTGTGCACATTTCTCAAATGGCCCCATCTTTACAGAAAATTTAAGAGCAGTCAAATGCAAAAAATTCCATCACCTCACCCCTCAACCCTTGCACAGTAAGCCTCAGGAGACACCTTATTTTTGTAGGCTTTTATCTAGTGGGAGAAGAAACTTCTCAGGGGATGCATAGCTGAGGTTTGTCCTGGAGGTAAGTAGTTAATTCACTCCAGGATAAAGCCATCCTTGCTTCTAGCTCAGCAGAAAAGGGCTTCCTGGTTTTAGTGATTTAGTGTTTAGTGGAGTATTATTCCCTCTATTTCCCAGTTCCTTTGGACAGATAAATAGGAAAAAAAAGGAGATGAAAATTCAAGGCAGAGCCCTTGCAAAATTGAACAGATAGGGGAAAGCTTTCTTATGGCAATTGATATCAATAACAATAAACCCATTCAGGAAGGCCTGAGACACATGAGGAAAATAACCTGTATTTCTTCTTAACAAAAAATGTATAGTCATATATCCCATTAATATTGTGACCCTCTTAGAACATTAGAAAGAAGAATGTGAGACACAAATATTTCTTGTTTCTGCAGAGTTACGTGGAAAATGATAGGATTTTCCACAAATTGCAGCAACATTTTTTAAAAATTTTTTGTTATATTGATTGCATGGAGTGCTTATAGGGTGCACATGAAATTCCAACACATTGTTCTCTTTTGTTCTCAAGTTGGTCTTTTTTTTCAGCAAATCTTGGATTGACAACAGTAACATCATTCATCTGAAAATACTTTCTAATTTCATGATTGATTTTTTTTGTCTTTGATCAAATTCCATTATTGATTAAATTATATGTTAAAACATACTTTCATTTGAAGTTCTTTAATTTTTCCAACTGCCGTTCTTGTTTCACCAGCCAGCTGGGGCTATTTTTTATTGGAAATGAATTCTCTCAACATCTATCACACAGTTAAAAAAGCAAAATAAAAGAAAATCTAATTCACCTGAGTAAATAATCCTGGAAGAATGCCTACTACTGAGTCTGAATAATACAACAGTACAGTAATTTCACAATTATAAGTTGCACCTGATTATAAGCCTCACTTCCTGATAGCCGAGTAGACCACGGGATTTGTCCATATATAAGCCGCACCTGAATATAAGCCGCACTTTTTAATTTTTTTTTTTTTAAAGCGAGGATCCATGTGCGACAAAGTAACAAGTTAGTAACAGAACCGCACCAGCACGAGGTTTGGTGTCAGGCACTCAAGTTGCAAACAGTTTTCATAGACCAGCGAAGCCTTTAAAGGCAGCCCCAGGCGCCCTCCCGGCTGGCTCTCACTTCCAGGTTGGCATTTCACTGGGATTTGTCCATAAATAAGCCGCACCTGAATATAAGCCGCACTACTGGGGTAGGCTGGATTCTTCAATGAAAAAGGTGTGGCTTATAATCGTGAAATTACTGTACTTCAGAAGAAAGAAAATAAACCAATCTCTTCATTCCTGGACTCCTATTTGCAGACATCTCTGGGACATCTGGGACTCAAAGTTTCTGACTCCATCAAAAACTGGGGTTTGTGTGCAAAACAGATAGTTCTTCTGTTGCAAAAATGATATCACCTCCTATTCTAGCTGTTGGGTACTGATCTGAAAAAGACAAACTTGTTTTTTTCCTCCCCGTCCACCTCCATGGACATAGTGTTGTATTGTTGGAACCAAGCAATAGTTTTGGCCTGTGATCCTTTGCTTCTCCTTCTTTTATTTTCCCTTTTGGCTCTGAGAGAGGCCAGCAGAAACATCTGTTAGAGTTAAGATACACTGCAACAACTCAGGTGATATGGGAGCCCTGTAGCACTTGACTGTGCAGGAGCAAGGAATGGGCTTTTCCGTCTGCATGATCTATAACACTGTGCAGCTAATTCAAAAAGACTGAACTATTTTTGGTTGGAGGTTACCAAATGACTCAGAATAAAGAAGCAATCATATAACGGATCTGAAACTGAACATTCGCATTATCTGTCTATTAAAAAACTGAAAGAAAGCAACCTAATTTCAGTTCAGGTACAGGGAGTAGGTTTCTTTAACAGTACCCTGAGTTAATTTAAAGCATGCTCCTGAGTAGACAACCTTCGCTACCATGAGCCACAGATGCTTTAAAAATGAAAAAAACCCTTTTACCCTCTTCTGATGAAAAATATGAATCTAGTGCAAGAGATTTAAGCCAGTGTTTGATGCTGACAGCATTGCACCTAGAGTTTTAAATCCCATTATAAAATAACTGTCTTATGAAATGAGGAATTTAATAGTTTGCTTGTATATTTGACAGTCAAAACAAGATCAGTAGTATTTTTACAGAAAAGGAAAAATTATAAAAATGATCATGACTGAGTATGTATTAAGTGTCAGCTCTGTCAGGATCATGGGCTTGAGATATAAATTTTAATATAATATTTCTCAAACGTTATTGATGATCTCTACCTAAAAATCACAGATTCCCCTTATAATGCTTCAGGAACATTGCAAATGTCACTACAAACTCAACACCTGGAAAATTTAGTACTTGATTAAAAAAAAATGACTGCAATATTTACCCTTAAAAACTGAGACAACCAAATAGCCTTAATATATAATCAGTTTTTCTAAGGCAGTGTATTAGGTACGGTGCATGAGGTTAAGACAGTATATAACAGGAAATAAGCAGATTTAAAACTTAGGTACCATTGTATAATCCTCATATAAAGATGAGTTATAAAAATTAGGCTGAGGTGAAATCAGTGGCATGAATTCAGTAGAGCATTGATTTCATCCCTGCTGCCATAATTCTACTTTCTTTCACCAGATCCTGGATTTAGAGGAAACATTAGTAGTAAAGTGACTCTTGCTGTACTGTAAGATAGGGTAACCTGATCTGAACATGCTAAAGTGGAACCACAGGATGGAGTCAGCAGGATTTATCTTTGTATATTGAGCTTTGAGGAGAAAAAACCCCACGTACACAGAATGAGTTAGAAACACGGGCAGACTGATGGAGGACATACCCTGTTCTGGCTGGCATGAGTGCTGTCAGCAAATTAATACTGGTTGAGTAGACAGCTGGAGTTTTTCCTGCTGTGTTGGATTTTTCAGATTAATATGGTGGAACTCTTTACTGTTTCTGTGCTGGAGGCTGGGTGTTAGAGAAAGCAAACCATGCAGGGCTGTGGGGAAGGGACAGAGCTATGTCAGCACTAAAGCCAATCTTAGTGTGTGCTTCTCATACTTGGGACACCTACATGCAGAGTAAACTCTGCTTATGAAGGGGAAACAAATTCAGTCCCACTGTTTTTTTGTTGTTTTTTTTTTTCTTGTCTCTCCAACTTCAATGAATGAAAATTCATCTGGAGAAATACTAATTGTGTTAACACCACACACATGCAAGTAATGGGAGCAGGTTTCTCATTTAGTCAATCTGATGATCTAACAAGCTCTGTCAATGAGAATAGCTAGTTTAAGCTCTTGTGACATTATTAATTGGTTTTCCAACACCGATCTTTACAGTACACTTCCAAATTTGATGTTGTATCTCCTTCTCTAGTTATAGGCTCTTTCTCTTTCATACCCAAGATAATGCTAATCACTAGCAAAGAATTATCCTCCCAATCACTTCATCATTCTCACAGTATTGCTGAGGATGCTTGTTTCACATCAATGTCATTTTACCATCAGTGGCAAGGTGACCAGAGGAGTTGATCAAGAAGGTGTCAGTAAGTATTTATTAATTAGTATCTGGGAAATTTTTCAATGCTGAAATTAGTTTTGTGCAAGAGATGGTCAAATACTATAATGTTTTTAGGAATGGTCGAACTGTGGGAGCGTAATAGTTGATCACCCAGTAGAAGTATCAAAATCCTGTGATTACCTAATTCTTTGTTCATGTCAGTGCAGGAATTTGAAAAAGGCAAATGGGTGAGAATGTTTGTAATCCTATGACCTTAGCAAGAAGAGAAAAATAGATCTAACATGTGTCATGGATTGGCATCATTAGGCTTGCAGCCAAGCATCCTCTGTATCTTGTCAGACTTTAAAATCATCTGCAATTCTCCTTGTACATCCTAAATTCTCATTGCTTTTTGTAGTAATTCTTATTAGGGTAAAAGATTCTTCTTACTGAAAGGTGTGGTATGTTCATGTCAATCTAAAATAAAACTGATTTGCTATTACAGAAAAACTGCATTTAACTGAAAGGACAAACATTAGTTCCATTTTCAGGGATATGGGATTTGCAGAGAGAAAATGCGCTGTTCCATTCTTTACCTCATCACAAAATTGTAATGTGGAGGGAAAAGTACTTTGTATGCATAAATAAAAATCAACAAACACAGTGCAGCTAACTATTTGTCTTGGAAGTTTCACACATTTCTTTTATAATTAATCATAACATGAATGTAAATATAAATTGCAATCTTCCAAAAAGTAGAAAGTTTCAGTTACTATTTTTGGTCACTTGCTGTGCAAATAAACACTTTAAATATCATAGAAAAAACTGTTCATAAGTGGAGCATTTTTCAGTTTCTAAATACTTTGTTTTATACTGTTTTATTTAGGCTGTACCTGTAAATAGAAATCAGCTACTGAGAAATGAGTTTACTATGCTAAATCATTCTATTTTGCTACACAGCTAATCGGGCAAGGCTACAAAAATAGTTAATAGGCAGTCTGTAAGATCTTATAAGATGACATTTAGAAATCCTGCAGTCATATTAGTCATTAACCATGGCAATATTCTGCCATAAGGCAATGAGTCAGATGGTTGATTAGAGAACCAACCTCATCATGATATATCCTCTGGCATAAATATGGAGAGAAGGAAAAGAAAATGAGAAAGGAGAGTGCATGGGACACGGAACAGTAATAGAAGGGCAAAGAAAGTCTGAAACAGTTTATTTTTTAGAGGTAAAAGGTTATGAAGAAGAGGGAAACAGCATAAATCATGGATCTTGGGGACCCACAAGGTGGGTCATCATAATTTGTGAGTGAAATCCTGGAAAATCTAATTTTTCTTCACTCCTGGTATGGCATCTTGCTCTAGATATGAGGCAGATGTTGGCTACTTCCCTTACAGGTGTTCACTAAAAGTCTTGGAGAAGACTGGCATTGAAATGTGTATGTACATGGATGTGTAGATATACATGGCTTTACCAGCTATCAACATGTGTGCTAACAGAAGCTGACAAAAGGCCTACAGGGAACACTGGACAAATGCTCATAGTTGAAGTAATTGTTAGGCACTGCAATTAAAAGGAGAGATATCTGCTATTTAGGAGTTTGTTATGCTTTTAGTGGTGGCCATGAATCCCCAGCTGCTGTTTTGGAAATTAGCACACCACTTTTGACTGTGATACTCAGGTATGCAAGGCTCAGTACCTGCCCCATCCTTGCAGTCAAGCTTAAAAGCTGCTATTCTTAGTAGGAGAAAGGCACTATTCAGAAAATACAGGTTGCTGTACAAACTGTTGTACAAACAATGAGAATGACAGATGCATGTAAGTACAGCTAAGATTTTACTGCAGCACTTTTTTTTTTTTTTTTTTAATTCATCTCACTAATGTGTGCTATTCTCCATAGCAGGGCATGATTTGCAGTATTTCCAAATGACTGGGTCCATCTTGGTTTTGTCCTAGGTCCTCAACTGATGTGCAATTCTATCCAAAATTGGTGAGTGTTGCAATTTTACTGTTGCAGATTAAGTACAATTTGTTCAATGTAATCATACGATGAACAGTCAGAGGTGCTTGTGCCTTCAATGAAGGGGAGCATTGTAGTAACATGTAGCACATAGTAACATGTTCTCCACAAAGGCACTGTCTTTTATGACGTTCACTGGCTCTCCTGATTTGCTGGGCTAATCTGTTTCCTGAGCGATTTCAGGAAAGATCTTCCTAGTTTTGTTTATGCTCGTAGAAAAGATGTTACATTTACAATACAGGGAAATGCTGATCTGGGGGTTTATTTAGTTTATTTTCTTAGTATTCTGATTTTTATGAAAATATTCCCCTGCGATAAAGACTTACTACAACTACTTCATAAATCAAAATAAATAATTTATTACTTGTGCTTGTTAAAACTGTGTTAATCAATACAAAACATTTCAAAAGAATGCATACAAATGGTATTATTGGCAAACAAGATTGCTGCCAAGATCAGTGTAAAACACCCATCATGTTCAAAGAGACTGTTTTCTGACTGGGATGTAGAAAGTTACATTTTTGCGGACTGCCATGACAGAAGTTCATCATGATGGATAGTACTTTCCTCAGAATTACAATAGCCAGAAGAAAGATCAGAAGAAGCAGCTGTAAAGAACAAAGACACCAGGAAACGGGTTTAACTTCTCAAAATGATCAATTCAATAAAAGGTAGAACCAGGATCAGAGCCCTGATATTTGAAGTCAATACCTGGCTTCTGCCTAATGATGTTGCTTTACATGCAGCTTTCTCAGGTGATGCACAGTTCATCTTTTGTGAGTTCATACAGAGATCTTACACAGTGTGCAACAACAAAATCAATTGTAAGAACAAGCTTTAGAAGATTACTCTCCACCACCACTAATTAGCTCACGAAGTGGCACCTTGCCTTTCTTTCTGCCCTATCCCCACTCTTCTCAAGCACTTTGCTGTCACTTACTTCCATAAGTCATGAAACTGTCCTGACTTAGACAGAAAAGGCAAATGGGAAGAAGGCTTCATGCCTCACATACTCATATAAGCAGTGGATTACAGGGCCAGGTAACAGAGTTACAGAATTGAAAAAATATTTCTGTTTGCTATGACTGTCTCAATTTCAAATTATTTAATAACTCTTTTCTTCATAAGAAATCTTGAGTGCCCAAATTCATCTTTGGAGGAATATGGTGATATAAACACATTTAATCATCTTAAACAGCTAGAATTTTATGGCACAAGTATTACAACAACAATACTTTTGAAATACAGCATAAGGATAATGCCATATGCCATTAAAATATATTTATCCTAATTGTCATATTAATCGGTAGATCCTGTGGGCTGTAAATTTATCACAACTCTGGCCTGCTTTAAGAATGGATCATAAGATTGTAACTGCAAATCCTCATCCATTTAATAGGTAAAATTAGGTGTCCCATTAGTCACAGTTGTGACCTATTTCACCTATTCTGGCATTATTATGAACATTATGCAGTTGTTTTAATATCTTTGTATAAAAATGAGCTTAGATGTTTTATTATATTTCTGTCTTACTCTATGATGTCTCATTCCTTTTGTGTAACTGCTATTACTAATAGTACATGAAGGCATCCAAGGACTACACTCTTTTGAGTACAATTATTCCTGTATAACACTGGAAAACTATGAAGGTGTCTAACACAGAAACTATTTTTCATTGAAAAAGTCATCAAGATTAGCAACTACTGTGATTCATTAATTGCTAAATTTAAGGAAAAATATCTGCAATAGAAAACACCAACAAATAAAACAGAAGTTAAAGTCACAGTCCAATTTTTCAAGAGCATACAGGACATCTCCTATGCCAATCAAAGACTTTTTGAGTGCATTCTGAAATTTCTTTATGGTCATGTAAAGGTGACTGAGGCTCATAGTCTGGCCCTTTGTAACAGCTCACATTCCCTGCCCAAAACATCAGGAGGTTTTGAATATAAAAGACATATCCTACAGATGTCTTAGATGTCTTTACTCCAGAGTAAGCAAAAGAAGATGAACTGCAATAGCCAGAGAAAGCAGATTAATCTTGAGAAACACAGATTTCAGGAGGACTCTTATCTATTCACACAGCAGCTATATAATATCTGAGGAAAAATGGTGAATTCCTGAATCATATGTTGATTAAAGCTGGAATAGTTGCCTTTTGTTTTTGATTGCTAAACAAAGTAACTTGTTTAGAATCAGAAAACAAATTTTATTCTGAGACCTACTCTCTTTCCGCATCTGTGTCTCTTTCTTCCACATCTGATACTTGTTATGTTTCTGCCAGGAGCCTGCCTGCCCTCTAAAGCTCAGCTTCTAGGTATGGATTTAAAGGAAAAAAATGAGTGTTTTATACTTTCTGCTTCATAATGTACTACAAATAAATTTTTTGTTACATATATAACACAAAAAACAACAAGAGAATGGAAGGACTGATTTTCAATTAATCTGAGTTTCATTTTTGTTTTTAAACTACAGAGCATTCTCTGATGTTAGGGAGCCTCATAATTCAAATTGCTGATGAGTAGCAGTCTTGAAATGAGAGTTTAAATGAAGGTAGAAGGAGGATCATGTAGCTTACTCTGTGGACCTTGGATCAGGGTCTGAGAAAATTTCAAGTTATTTGCCGTGTAGGACCATATAGACCAAAGTATAGTTACAATCCCTCAGAGTTTTCACAAGGCTGAAGTTACATTGTATGGTTGTATTCAATGCAATATGCTTCTTGGGTTTTCCATTACACTGGAAACTGATTAGACATTTAAAGTATATGGTATTAAAAAGAAAACAAACCAAATTTTGGAAAGAAAAGGCTTTTCTCACAACAAAGCAAATTTTCTTATCTGCAGCAGATCAGCAGTAGGCACTAATATAAAGACAGCACATAGGTAAACGGCTCTGACAAGTAAATCTTCATCATTCTAGGTGTCCCATGCTTTCTTCAAATGAATATGTCATTCATAGCTGGATATCCATCAATTAATTTATGACAGGATGGGCTTTTGTCCCATTAGGAACTATATTCCTAGTATGTATTTGCATCAATACTGACTCCTGCTGTACTAACTTGGGAGAGACACAAAAGGGAACTTGCTTGGAACGGCAGGAAATAAATTTTTCATATGTACAGGTTGCCCCCAATCTTATGGTAGGTTTACTAGCCAGCAAATGGAATAAGAGTTGCCACACTTTCTAACCAACCTATTCTTTCTCCCATGACTGTCATTAAAATTACCTTTGGCTGCCAGAAGCCAGTTTCTGTTGGCAGCATAGGCACTGAGACATGTACAGCTTCTGCAGATTGCAGTCTAGATTAGTATTTAGAGAGCTCTGAATTTCATTGCTAGACTGTTCAATGCCCCTACAATGTCTTTCAAAGTCTTATAGGTTCTGGTTTATTGTATTACCTTTGGCAGTCTGAAGTGCAATAATTGACAGTAATTTCACACTCATAAGCCGCACCTGGTTATAGGCCGCACTTCTGGGTAAACCATGGAATTTGTCCATAAATAAGCCGCACCAGGTGATAAGCTGCACTTTTTTTTAAAGTGAGGATCCATGTGCAACAAAGTAACAAACTAGTAACAGAATCGCGTGATCGCGGGGTTTGCTGTCAGGTGCTCAATTTGCAA
>VRYO01000406.1:3589135-3632312 GCA_009812075.1 Sialia sialis
CCTGGTGATTAGCCGCACTTCCAGGATCAGGTCGATTCTTCAGTGAAATAGGTGTGGCTTATCAGTGTGAAATTACTGTATATTTGTCACAACTGCCTTCCAACTGGTGTGGTACTGGTACAACCTTGGGCTTTTCTGTCTCGTCTTTTTTTATCAGTGAGGGAGTTTAGCATTGTGAATAATTAAAACCACATAAATAGCTGATCTTGGTGATACTGCATACCACACTAAAAGTCTTATGTAAAAACCCTGTATTTTAACTTCTACCCTCTCATTTGCTTGAACTATATTTTAAAAATTCTCATAATGAAAAATTAAAGATGATAAGAATAGCCATTATTATCCTGTTTACTACATGCAGCTGATGTAGAGATATTTAGTTTTCTCCTGAGGAATGGTTTGATGCGTATTTGTTTTCAATTAAATTTGCACATGCCATTTTAAAGAGAAAGATATTTATTAATCTCTCTATTTGCTTTCACTAAGGAGGGAATAAAAGTTCCACACTTCCCCCCCACTTTCCCGCATCACTGCAGGAGAGCTCTGTATTGTGCATCATTAAGAGATTGGGAAGGTGGGTAATTAATCGTGGACTTTTATGTAATAGGATGTTTAAAATTCATTAGCTTTATATTGGAGCAAGTGTTATGAGGGAGACCGTGTTGTGAAAGAGAGGGGGAGACTTATAATTAAGGAAGTGTGTAAATAATAATGAAAGTCATTAGTGTGATTCAGTTCCTAAGAATGTCATAATGTAATTGGAGCATTAAAGTGAAATTTGCAATGACAAACATTAACGACACAAAAGAGAGAAAATGTGGTTATCTTTAGTTTGACAGATAATATTAGCTTTTTTGCAAGGCCCAGATGGTGCACAGGAAAATGTTATGAACAGTTTTGTTTTAATATTTTTATAATGTGATATTTGGGGATACAATGTCACAAACCCACAAGGAGGTTTACATTTGTGAACCAATAGTGCCTTTGAGTACAGTCCAATGCTGAAGCAATATATAGGGAAAGTCTTGTCACTGATGTAAGACTGTTGTTGCAATAAAGGTGAGCTGCAGTGTAGCCTGTTATGTGGCAGTGAAGTTTTCTGTCTGTCTCTCTCTCTGGATGTGCACTTTGAATCTTTCTCTCCACTGTATTCAAAAGGGAGGCAGGGAGAAGGAGAAAAAAGGAAGAAAAAGAAAAAGAAAAAGAAAAAGAAAAAGAAAAAGAAAAAAAGAGGGGGAGGGAGAAAAAGAAGAAAATTACGTACTAATTATGTGGGAAATTATATGATGCTAAAAGTGTACCATGCAGTGTTCCTTCAATGAAGGGATTTCTACAGTTATTGCACATTGCAAAGGCCATTAATTTTAGGGTGTGAAAAAATGTAGTTTCCAAACAAAGGAAAATTTAAAAATGT
Organism: Sialia sialis; assembly: GCA_009812075.1. Classification (NCBI taxonomy): domain Eukaryota; kingdom Metazoa; phylum Chordata; class Aves; order Passeriformes; family Turdidae; genus Sialia; species Sialia sialis. The sequence continues at coordinate 3,590,550 of VRYO01000406.1, forward strand.
CTAGTGAATAAGGGAAGGCAAAACAAAAAGAAGGCAGCTGGAGAAAATTTGAGGGAACAGTATTATTTTAAGGGCAGTGACTTGGAAATAACTATGCTTAAGACTCCAAGACCTGAAAGGCCCGAGACCTCAAAATGCTGAAAGCTTAAGCATCTATCTTTGTCTTCTGTCCATGAAGTACAGTGTTCTGGGATTTCCTACTACCTCCATCAATTTGTGTCAAAAGGTACTAATTTGTATGTAAGCAGTCATTCATTCTTTATTGTCTCTTTTTGCAGACCAGTAGCCAACAGAAAAGTTTATTCAAAATGTTGAAGATGGACCACTGAAAATTGCTAAATTAATGCTAATTAATCTCAGTTTTAAGCTTAAAGAGAGTTTAAGTTTTAAGAAAAGGAACACTGGTCCAAATCAGTGAAAGCGGAGAGGTGAGGATCAGTAGGATCAGTAGGATTTTAGCACATAGCTCCTTGAAAAGCCTCTGAGACTTCCAACTGTATGACAAAGGCCACCAGAAGGTTTTCAGGTTTTCAGAACCGGAAAGGTGTTTTAAATGATATGGAAAGAATTATTCTCTGCATACTGTAGGGCTGCTGCTACTTTTGGGAACTTTGAGTAGGGTGCTTCAATGCAGAGTCACACTGACTGTTACCAAATTGTGGTTACATATCTGCCTTTACTGGTCATTTCTACTGAGGATGAACAAAACCAGCATGATGAGATATAAGCGGTGAAAAGAGGTTGCTTCCAGTAATCTGTAAAGGGCCGATTTTGGAAAGTGTGATTTAGCACTGGTTAGGTCTTTTTGTTCAGTTTGATTCATCTAGTTTAGGGTTTTTTCTGGTTGCTCCTGTTCTTTGGCACATCTGCACACAGTTTTGCATGGCCTTAAAGGGAGCAAGGACTTAATGTCATCATGAGGGGAACTGATACACCAGAAAATTCTGCTACTCTCCTGACTCACCTCCTCACCTCCTCTTGAAAAAGGTTCATGGCCAGTGTTTGTTATTTGCTGCTCTGTCACTGGATAAGTTAAAAAAGGTGGCCAGTGTGAGCCTCAGATCATACACTGCAGTGAGGTAGGGTGAGCAGCAGGAAACCAACATATCCAGGATATACAGACGCTGTGGCAGCAGGAAAGAAACACATCCAGGTTACACAGACACTGTGGCCAGGATTCTTTCTAGAGATTCAGATGGGAGAAGATAAATAATATTCTTAAAAGTTTTAAAAGAAAACTGAAAAATGGTATCTGGTTTAATAGTATCAACTTGGTAGTGTACTATCAAGTTACTTGTGAAAAAATACGTGTAAGGTAGGTCCAGGCCTCATGTAAATTGGGAGCCTTCTGTTAAACTCATACATTTAAAGTATGCATTTTTCAGAGAAGACTAGATCTTCTAGAAGCAAAGTTTAAGAGGGCACCATGTTCAGGGGAATTTCAAATGGAGAAGTTGGTGTTAGTGAGTATTCAGAATTACATAGGCTGATTGTCACAGCTAATCTTCCTTTTTCACTTCCAAATAATTTGCCAACTTCATTCTCTAGGTTTTCATATGCTATCTAATCTATATCTGGGGTGATGGTCTTCTCTAAAACACACATGATTTTGAGAGTTAAACCAACCCTACAACTCCACAAGCATGTTTTACTGTTATTCTTAATACTTCTCTGGCAGGATTTCTGTAAGTGGGGATTCCTGTCAAAATTGGTTTTCTCTTCTTTCCCCCTCTCTGTCATTACTGAATCCACTTGCTTGCACATGAAGAACCCTGGTGCCTCATCTTTCCTTCTTCTGGGACACCTTAGGGCAGATGTAGGTCTGTAATGTTGTAGCAGTGAAAAAAACACCTGTGTTGAAAGCCTGTATTACCCAAATCTCATTGTGGTAGCTGAAAACTGTCACCACAACTTGTCTGCTGGCCAAGTGTGCTGGGAGGTAACCTATGGTTTTGTACTTTGCTTTAGACAAAGAGACAGCAATAAAGACTTTTTTTGGTAAGATCTTGATGGGAAGCTGCTTTGTGCCGGTGGAAATTGATTGTGACTCTTATGGCTCCTATGCCAAGGGCAGCAACTACTCTCCAGCAGATGCTGTGATTGTCATATGTCTCCTTAGAGCCACTTGTATTTGTGAGCCAAGCAGTTCCTGAGCTCTTAGGTGACCCTGAGCTGTCAGATTATTAAAGCTCATAAATTCTATTGAAAGAGTTTGGAATTTCCTCAGCCTGATTTCTTCCCTACAGTACTCTAATATGTGTAGGTAGTGCACATTCTCTACAATGAAGCACAGATCTCAAGGTAATCAACTCACTGCATTCCCTGCCTGAGACTCTCCACCCTACTCCTTTTCTCACCATTTTATCTCTGGCCCCTTCTAACATCACAGTTCACAACACTCTAGCTGACTCTCCTCTTACTACTCTATCTCTTACTCATCATTGCATGTTTTGTAGCTTTGTCCTATAGTGCATGCCACATATAAATATAATAAAAAGTACTACCATGCTAAGTTTCTGTATCAGAGATGTGTTTCTGTCCAGTGCAACTGAGAGCTGCCCACCACCTGAATATCTCACACTGTCACAGCTCTTTCAATGCTGTCAGCAATGTGACTGAGTCAGGATACAGGATGAGCCCTTTCTGTGGTCACTGGGTTACTTTAGAACATCCTTTTTTTGAGCTGCTAGCCACTCATCAGTCCATGAAACAGACCACTACCCCTCCAACACTGTGACCTGAAAGTTTGCTAGTCCTCCTCCCTGTAAACATAAATTGAAGCAAAGACTACAACACGAGAGACATTATGCTCAACAGCTAGCTGTCAAAGCCAGAGTTAAAATCTTCCTCTGACAATCATAGCTGAGCAATGTTGCAAGAACTAGTTTCCAGTCTTAGGGGGGATCAGGTAGCCTTTTTTGTATGTGGGTTAAGGAATTCCACACTGTAATATCCTTTTCAAGATACACAGATATGGCACGTCAAACACATCGGGATTTCTAAAAGAAACTAAGAGGGGATTTGAAACGTCAAATACAAAGAAATGATTTTTCGCTTTTAGTAGGAAAAAAAAGCTGCCTCAGCCCCTCTAGCAACAGATTATATTTTTAAAGTGTTGTTAATTGATCTTTCTCCAAGAAAATAATCTGAGATTTAGGTACCTGATCTTAATCCTAATGCAATCCATTGCAAAATTCTTACTGAGTTCATTGGGAAAAGCATAAAGCTTCTTTTTCTCTTTTTTTTTTTTTTTGGTCAAATCTGAGCTACCAGCACATGCTTTACACAAATTGCTTGGGTAATTTTCCTTTACTTGAGATACTGTAGCTGGAAAAATATTTTAGCTCTTCCTGAGAAGTACTTAAAACTGGAGCAATTTGGCTACACTTAGATGCTGTAAAGTGCAATTTTATACAGATGCATGATATTTTTAAGTCCATCTGCAAATTATTGATTTGTTTGTAACATGTAGGGCATAAAAGTGGAAAGAAGTTTAAAAATAATTAAAAACCCCTGAAACGGATCTCTTTCACATAAGATTACGATAAAACACATCAACAGTTAGCTTATTATACTGCTGTGCCTCAAACTGAATCACAACAGACTTCATATGTTAGAGTTTTTTTCACTGAGAAATGATTAGAAACAGCAGAAATGGGCAACCAGTTGTGCAAGATTTTATTAATGTACTTAGCAACACTATATTCCTTCTCTTCCAGGAATCAGTGATTACAGAATTTTGTGTACATAGAGTTCACATGTGCTTCACCTCTATATGTTGGCTCTGTTGCACAAGGGCACTTGGCAATACCAGAGTCCTAGAAAGCATGTGCTGCTGTTTAATTAGATGTTTTGCTCAAGAAAGTAATTGGTGAAATAGGTCTTGTATCGTTTTTTTCCCATTACCCTCAAAATTTGGTCACATAACAGACAAAAAAAGGTGTCAGAGGTCTGAGGAGTTGATCGAGTTCTGTTGCTTAAAAACACAGCTTCTGCTGACTTTCATGAAGATTAAACGGACAATTATCCCTGTCCATATTTACAGATCAGGACAGGCATCAGCAAATAATTGCCATGGTTTGCTACCTCTTCAATATTATGATTGTGCAATGATTGTGATTTTTCTCTCTACAAAGAAAATTTCTGAAGAAAGGGATGTAGTCTGTATATTCTGTCAGATTAGTATCTAACCAAGAAGACCTGAGGTGACTTCTTAACAAAGGAAGGCCTTTTCACTTATTTGCACATGCTGTGTTTGATGCTACTCAACATTCTGAATTGAAAAACTACATTATGTGATACTGGGATTTTCCCTGATTATGTCCACTGGTGTTGCTGTAGATGCCATTTTTTAGCATTTGGTAACTTGCTCCAGGCCCATCCAGCCTCATAGGAGAGGGTGGAATGAACTGCCAGACGACAGGTTGGATAATTTTTATCTTCGTACAGATCTGACGTATAGTTTTGGCTCTTCCCATGCTGAATTATCTTAACAGTGGAAGGTAAGCTGTTTTATGTGTGCATTGTGTCTAGTGATTGGAGCAAGGGTCTGAAACATTCACTATTCTTGTCCCCTTCCCCTCTGGAGGTAAGCTCCAATGCATTTAGTGAAAGCTTGAGTACCTCTTTTGTGTCGTGGTATAGTGTGCATTCTTTCTGTTCTCTGGGTACCCTGCTTGAGAGTAAAGGAATGATGGGCAGCTGCCAGGTGAGGCCCTCTCCATTTCACTGTAGTTCAGAACAGTTTTGATAACCATCTTGGAAAATTAACTTTGGTCCATTGTTGTGATGGCTGCAACATCAAATGGCAAAAAGAAAAGAACTGGTCCTTGCCCTGTCACCAAGTATAGCACACGAGTGCCATTTATTGCCTCTCTGTTGGTCTTCTTGCTTTCAGATGGAACCTGTAGCACAGTGTGGGAATATGTTAAAGAATGAAATTGAAAGTAGATGGAGCCACACATGACCATCCTAGGAGGAAACCACATCAGGAGGTGCATTAGCAGGTTTTGGTGTGCCTGGCTGAATGCCTCTGATCACTTGAATGTGCACCAAGAGCTGGCTAATGCACACCCTGTTGTGGCTCATAAAAAAAATACTCACTATATTTTTCCAGTCTGATTCCATTCAGCAGTTCCCAGTAAAAGCAGGTGTTTGCTTCTGAGGGGAAAGAGGGGCTCCAGGGGTGCAAGGATAATAGCTATTAAAGCAAACATTTCCCTGCAACTCTCCCCCAGCCTTCTGTATATTTGCCCATATTTACTGGTACACAAGTTCTGCTATATTCATTCACCATGACAAACTGTCTTCTCCAACTAGGGCTTTCTGAAAGCATATCATGAAAGGAGTGCATCTTTAACTGTGTCTTTTAAATAAGAATTGTTCATCTGTGGGAGTTTGGTTATTTGTATTACTGTAGACAGAAATCATCTCCGTATTTCATAGGACCTTGTTGCTTTGTACTTACTGTTTATTTTTTATCCATGGGATTACTAATTGCAGTTAGTACCAGATGCTTCTGTCTCCTTTCAGGTTATTGTACTAGAGGGCATGGTACCAGATGCATGGTTATTCACAGACATGCATTTCCAGCAACTGAATTGCTGGATCTGCTCTAAATGATCTATGACAATTACACTTGGCATTGTACAGCTATAATTTTACTGCATATTAATAGGCACCTAGCAAAGAGGTAAATGCCCTTTTCTTGGCTGGGTGCAGAATGAATGCCTGGATGTACTCAAGTGGGTGAAAGGAGGCCCAGGTTTTAAATGCACAGCAGCAGTTATATGTATCAGAAACGCATGGGTTGATGAATTGCCTGTTTCCCTCTGCCTTGATGGTGTGTAGCAAGGCTCTGAGAGAAATATCATCAAGCCAGATCCTAGCTAGAGACATGCTACAGGCAGGGGAGGGGGAAGGGGATCATGTGCCCCATTTTTAGTGGCTCATCTGCTACCACCCAAAATCTGCTGCAGTCTTTTTTTTTTTGTATTTTTTTTTTTACCCCTTTCAGCAGCTCAGCTGATTAGCCTGAAGGCTGTCAAGTTTCACCAGAAAAAAAAAAAAAATTAAAACTGCCCTCCCTAGGACTTTCACTTAAAGATGTCCTTAAAGACGGCCCATTTCCTTCCCTCTTTATTTTTCTTGGGGGTCGTGTGGCGGGGGCGATAGGGTGTGGGTGGGAGCAAGTAACAAGGAATCGAAGGGGATTAAGGAGCTTTGTAGTTATTAGCCCCACTCGGGTGCTTTGTCTCTGCTCCTGCCTGAGAGTGGGCTGACGGGGAGGACTTGAGGGAGTGGGGAAACAATGTGACTGGAAGGGTCGGCGTGTGGGAAGCCACAGGTACACGGGCGGGCAGGCGGGCAGATAGAGAGACAGGGCCACACCACAGACAGACACCGACCCGGCGGGCCATCTCCGGGCCGTGTGGGGGGCTGGGTGGGGTGAGGGCGGACAGCGCAATGGCGCCAGGGCCAGCGGGTCTTGTGCTGCAGCCAGGGCAGCGGCAGCCGGAGCAGCGGCGCTGAGCGCAGCAAGCACAGAGCCGGCGAGCAGCAGAGCTGGAGCGCGGCGCTGCCTGCGGTACGGGGCGCACCAAGATGCGTGGGCGGGGGGAGAGAGGGAGAGAGAGAGAGAAAGGCAGAGGGAGAGAGTCGCAGACAGACAGTACAGCCCGGGAGCGGCAGATAAAGGACGAAGAACAGGGAGACAGAAGCGAGCCAGAAGGGGATCCAGGCAGGCGCCGAGAGCGGACAGGCAGAGGCGGGCGGAGCGGCGGATCAGACGGGGCCAGGACAGGAGGCGGTCGGGCGGTGCCTCCGCGGCCACCGCGCTCGGCCGGCATCGCGACGCGGCGGCGGATCACCTCCCGCGGCGGAGGCGGAGGAAGAGACCATGTCTTTCAGGAAGACAGTCGCTGTACTGTAACAGCAGCGTATCCGCAGCAAAATAAACAAACCGGCCAACTAAAAATACCAAACAAACAAAAATAGCCCGAGCCGCCAAGACGCTGGGGGCAGATCCCGTTTGCAGGCAAGGTAAAAAAAAAAAAAAAAAAAAAAAGAAAACAACCAAAAAAAAAGAAAAAAAAACAAAAAACAAAAAACCACCACCACCAAAAAACGAGGAAAAAAAAAACACCAAAAAAACCCCCAACAAAACCCAAGAAAGCCAAAGGAGAATCTGGCGACATTTGTGTGGCGTGATGTTCTTTGTTGTTGCGATTTTTTTTCTTGTCTGTTTTTGTTTTTATTCCAGCATGTGTTTTCTGTCATTTGTTGGAGTCTTTCCCCCACCCCTCCCCGTGATCTTTTAATTTTTGAGGTCAGGGCGGCTGGAGCATGTGGAGCGGAGACAGAGGGAAACAGGAGCTGTGTATGGATCCGAGGCTTGCCTCTTATTGCGTGCGATGGGCAATTATTGATAGCGGCTGCAGGATTCTGGCTTTAAAATGTGATATTTACTAGAGGGGGAGGGAAAAGAAAAGGGTGTCGCTCGTAGTGCGGCGGGCCAGGATGCTATCGGTGCTGGAGCCGGCGTCTTGCACGGGACTGCGGAGCGGCAGCGTAACGGCGGTGACAGCCAGGTAGGGCGGGAAGGGCTCGGCGCGGCTGCAGAGCCGCCTGCCCCGCGGAGGGCGGCGGCTTCCCAAAGTTTCGGCTGCTCGCCGGTTGTCGCCAGAGGCACTGCTGGCGGGAGAAGAGGCGGGTCGGGGTCGGGCGCGGAGGTGAGGTGGCCGGTGGCCGTGAGCTGGGCTGGGGCGGAGGAGACGAGCGCCAGGGGATCTGCTGGGGGGAGATCGCCCTCCTCCTAGCCGTCATTTTAGCTAAAATGGATCAAACTCTTAAGAAAATCTCAACTTTTACTCGCTGATTTGTGAACAGCATCGCAGGATCCGCTTTCAAAGCCATATTTGCTGGAGGACAAGTCTCGGTTGCTCGGACATTGCATTGTTCTTAAGGGTGGTGGCGATGTGAGGCAACAGATTTACTTGATGCTTCCTTAGCATCTCTTTTTGCATGCATTGGAGGAGGATCACAGTCCAGGAGTTACAGCCGTATTGTTAGGTGTCCTGATTTCACAAAAAGCAGTTCATGTTACTCCTCTTGGTTTATTCTGCCTATTGTCTGTGTGTTTCAAATGTTATCGCTTGTAAATCTAATCCCGACGTGCTCATCTAGCGCAGCCATTGCGCGGCGTTGTTTAATTGCTGTTATTTATTTTGCCTTCATTTACCGTGTCAGCCAGCGAGGGAACATGCTCAGATTCCGGGTGCATTTTTACGTGCTAGGTGTGTCTCTGCGCATCCAGGTGTGTGCGGTTTGGCTTAAAACTCATCCCGCCGCCGTGTGACATCGCTGTAAATGTGCCGGGAGGGGAAACAAAAGCATTAGAGAGCGACACAAGTGTCTGTGCATCACCTGTTTGACTTCTTTGCGGTTGCAATGCTAAACCAGATGCATGCCCTGTGCGCGTTTTTTAGGCAAGTACAAAGAAATTGAAGCTAAGGATGATGGGGAGGGAGTGAAAAAAAACCAACCAAACCAAAACCATGCTGTAAACTGATCTGCAACTTTTCACTTGCATAATTTAACTGCACGCTGATTTTGTTTTAGCAGTCTTCTTCACGGATCGAGGCAAGTTTGTATGCACAATTGGGCTTGCAAATTGCTAATCTCCCACTGACTTTGCCTCTTAGTTCTCAGCTGGGCATGGTTACCTTGAGAGCTGTGGTTTCAGCACTGTCAGAGCATGCTCCGGTGGGGAGATCGGGTGTGTTCTATTTTTAATACTATTTAATGAAGATGCTTCTCACTCTGCAATGTACAAAACATAACGGAAGAGCAGAGCGATGATTGGTTATGGATACTGGAAAAGGAAAAATGCAAAGGTAAAAACAGAAATCCCTCAAATAATTCTATTACCTTAATGAAAGAAAATGCAGCTGTGCAGAAAGCTGATTAATTAGCTCATTTTTAGCCGAAGAATTTTGTGGTGCCTAGGATGGTTTTTTTTAAAAGTTCTTTTTAGAAGTTGCATGAAGCAAACTAGATAAATTATTTTGTGCTATTGGTAAATTTTGTGCTATTGGTACATTCTTTGTGGGCATGCTAAAGTTGAAGAATATGCCATTTTATTTATTTTTTTAAATAATCGAGTACTTTACAGTGGAGTAGGGCTAAGGAACATCTTAAATACTTTTTTTCTTGTGATAACCAATTTGAATCATTAGCTCTATTTACATGCTTATTGGTAGCCTACTGAAGCACAAATTTTGAGTTTTTATTCCTTGCTGTTAAAAGGTAATTCAGTTGATACTAAAGATCATTGTTGTATGCAATGCTCACAGAATGCAATTGGCTCTAAATCTCTTGTGAAGTGTAAAGGAAAAGACCTATAGATAGTACAGTGTCTGCTGCTTGGCAAGATGCATGGATATACTTTTGAAAACTGGACTGTTACATTCAGTGTACTTGTAGTCAGAAATGTGTTTATTAGCTGTTTGAAAGAATCCACGCTTAGAATCATGTAGAGAAACTTGCCTTGATTAAAGATGTCTTCTGTAAAACAACTGTATTTTCTCTCTTGTCTGTAGTTTTACAGGATGGTGGTCTAAGAAACAGCTGAGTACCCCTCCTGCAAAATTCTTTTTCAAGCATTTATTTCTTTTTGCTATGTGCTAGTCATTTTGATGCCCAAGGGCTAAGCGTGCAAGTGAAGATTGCTCAGATGAGTGTTGCACTACATCATATCCACAAAGGAAAAATTACATAATGGTGATAGAGGAAGCACAAAGAAATTTTTAACACAGGTGTAATTATAGTTCTCAGAGAGGGAGAAAACAGTGCAAAAGTAGCTTTGAAACTTCATTCTGTTGCCGTAAAACTGTGGGCCAAATCATGTCTTCCTGATGGTGCTGCTTTTCCTGTGGGCTTTACTGGTTTTATTTGCATGATTACAGTAACTGTAATTGGCTGAAAAATCACTGTTATTAAACAGAATTTCTAAGAGTACATAAAAGAAATCAAAAGTTTTAATATCTGCTGTGCTCTTCACTTCCTCCCAGGTTATTATTTTGAATAACTAACTTTAAACATGGAATGAATAGGGGGGAAGAAAAAATGTACTAATTCTGGGATAGCTTACTTACAGTCTGTCTTGCATCCTGTAGGTATTGGTCTTGCTGCAGTCAGTGGGAGCTTTAAAATTGGCTCCATGGTTTAATCAGTGCTAAAGACAGACACTGGGACAAATTTTCAGCAGCTGCAAATTGATCTAGTTTTATTGGTCTTAAGAACAGTGTAGACTGACACCAACAGATAACACTTCTCTTATAAGATACAAGATCTGTAACTTGCATTGAATTGTATTATCAGTTTTGATGACATTAATTTCAGAGTAGGAAAATTATTTTGGCAGTCTGGAAAATCCTTGTTTATAGGGACTACTCACAAACGAGCGGCTTGATCCAGTGAGTGCTCCTGGCTTAATTTCCTTGATAAGTTTTAAAGACAGTTTGTAAGCTACATGATTATTTAAAGGAAATGCTATTCATGTTAAGTAATCTCTTTTCAAAAATACCATGAAAGGGTGGCCACTTGAGAAGTAATGTAACTACCATACAGTAAACTCACAAAACACATTTGTCCCCTGATTATTAATTTATTACATTTGAAGTTCTGTCTTAATATTCTTAGCAGGTAGTAAGTCAAGCAAATGGGTCCCTTTTTCTTCAGAAGTTTGAAAGACTCATCAAACACGCAATACACTGTACATTCAAATGGAGAGCATTTGGTTCTGAAGATTTGAAATAGCGTGTATGAATATCTTTGTAGCATGCATTTCTAGGACACATTCTATTTTGATGACAAACTGCAATCCAGGTAAGTTAGATTTTCCCTAATTAAGGCTGGGTAAATTGAATTGCAGATAAATAATGCAAACCATTTGAGATTTCTGACAGTCATCAAGTGAGACCTGCTCTGGTCTCCAGACTTGTAACTGGGTCACCCCTGGATTATAAATTTCCCTGATTAATTGCTGGTGCCTGTTTTGTTTCCTAATTTTTCCACTTGATACATGAAATGCTGGCTTTCATAAACATGTAGATATAAATAAGTTTACATGTTTGTTTGCAACTATCAAAGTATTTTATTTTTACATAGTAATTTAATAGTAAGCCCTTCTAACAGGGAAGTAACTTCAAAACAAGTGCAAATAATGACTCATCTCTGGTTTGTTTGTTTTGTTTTTAATAAAATAAACTTGCCTATAAATTCATGTAGACATACTGCTTACTGTTCACAGACAGAATATGTGTTTCTTGGGGTCCTTTTTAAGAAGGAGGCTTAAACCCAAAGTGGAGCAACAGCCTCTATGGCTTGCATGAGTATACTAGTGTTCTCACACACACAAACACACCGTTTATTGGAGAAACGAAAAAGGCATTGCACCATAAAACTACAATACTTCAATTTTTCATAAAAACTGTATTTTTTCCAGTAAATATCTACCATGTATTCTTGCCAAATCCTCATTTGTTACTGAAGGTCCAGACTGCTTATTTGTAGGACTTTACAGCTGCTTAGATGTTTGAAGTGATGCTAGTTTTAGCCTTCATTCTTTCTTATGTGTTGGTTTTACAGTAGGCACGATGGATGATGGGTAAATTGAATTTCCTCAGCTTATCGTAATTTATGAGAGCACATAAATAATCTCTACTAGTGCTTAATGTGCGACATCGACTGTCCAAAGTTAGGAATTGGATTGATTCCAGGGGAAGAGCACTGAAGCCTTCTGTCATCTTTAGGGAAAATACCCCAAGCAAACACTTCCTTGTCCTGACACAGCTGCCCTCTTCTGCCTGGTAGTAATGTTGGTATTTACTATTTCTTCTTTTTCATTGTTGTAGTTTCCAGGCTTTCAGGTAATTCTCCATCCGTACATTTCTTTTTAGTTCCTTGGGAAAAGTTGTTGTGGAAAAGGTTTCCTTTCATTCAGATATACAATTTTTTAGTCATATGGTGGGATCTTTAAACTGTGTTTGATCATTCTAGAATCCTAAATAAGTAATGAGCTGTTATATGAAAATGATACATAGCACTTTTTTGTCCTTTTTTCCCCCTGAGTATTACATGTAAATTCCCTGTTACTGACAGGAAAAAGCAGACTAAATACAGAGAGAAGTACATAAACGAGAAGTAAACAAAATTGCTTTTTACAGGAGTGAGTTCATGATGACTGTTTAGATTAACTAGATTGTAGCTGTGTTAAACATGGTCAAAATAAATACTAAATAGGTTGTTTCATTACTGCTGAAGGAAGATGGGACGTGTGTAAGAGCAATAATGTCATATATCATGACTAAGCTAAAATGCAGAAGGCATAGTTAGGCAGTGACAGCTGGGAATTTGAAATTTATGATATGGATATCCAATGACTTTATGAAGCAGGGGGTTTAGAGTACTTTCTAGTTACTGGCAATGTATGGAGGCAGTAACCATGTAAGGTTATTTTTAGGGCAGACATTCACAGAGCATATGCTGAAGAATATAAGGTGAGAAGTGCATTTTTATATGTGAAAGAACAGTTTCACAAGAAAATTGGGACACTTACAGATCAGGTCAGATGTCTGATCTTGATCTTTTAAGGCCAAGAGTCACAGATTACAAAGAATAGTACCATGAGAAAGCAAGTCCTATAAAAGTGTTTTTGTAATTTAATTCTTTCTGCTACATTCATAATTTAGTAGAGGACAACACTGATTTATTTATGAGCTGTTTGTACAGCACCTGTTTAAAAATTCTAGAAACTTAGTAAGAACTTCCAGATGATAAAACTGCCCTTTTGCCAAAATTGGATGCCTTCAAGTCAAAGGAAAGCTTAAATGGTTGGCAGGATGGTGTGACAAAAAAATAGCAATTAAGAAAAACCCCAGAAAATACCTCCACCCCCCTCCTCCACAATTAAATGCTCTGGTTTTTTGTCTTCTGTTTGCAATCTGTGCTAAAACATAAAAAGCAAATATATAAAAATCACCTCTTCAAGGTTCTGTTTATTGCAGTTCTTACAGCCATGCAGCAGTGATTTTTTTTTTTACTGGATTCATAAAATCATCAGAGCCAGTTTTATGTTCTAGGATTTGAACTCTGTCATCAAAAGCATGCCTGAACAGCTAATAATTTTGCGAGTAATGAATCCTGCTGCAGTATTTGTATTTTTATTGCCCCATGAATGGAAGTCTTCCTATGCCTTCAATACAGAAAACATTTTGTAAGTTTTCATTATTAAATATCAGTCAGACTGCTGCTTTTCATCACAGGGAGTGCATGCATTTTGTGTTTGGTGACCTACAGAGCTTCTGGTGGTCTAATGCTTTTTTTACTGTGAAGAAAGTTATCTCAATTTCCTGCATGAAGGAAGGAAGCCAATGAAGATAAACCACAGTGATTAGAATAATTTTATAAATACAATTAAATTATTATTAATTAGCATGAAGTGTTCAACTATATATTTGATTCAACTGGAAGTGTTTCTGGGGAGCAAAACTCCTTGGTGTTGATGCTCTCCTCTGAAATAGGTACAGCATGATTTTGTTCTGAAGAATATGCCCACATTGTGCTTTTTGGGTGATTGCGCCATTGAACTTTGAAGTGCCTGAAAGTAAATCATAAATTGTGGTCATAGAAGCTGTACCTTGTGGTTTTTTCCACTTTCAAGTTACAATTCCATTTCTAAAAAAATTGCCATTGGCTTAATATTTAGAACAGTTTAAATGAGGCTGCTTAATGCATTATAAAGTATTTGTCATGGAGTCAGAAATCTTTATGGTGTCATGAAAGCTTTAAGGGAAACACATCAAATTAATTGGTCCACTCTAAAGGATCACTACAGATTTTAATGTAGGCCTGGGAAATGTCTCATAGCTTTATAATTTGTGTACTTTATAAACTATGAAATCTGAAGTGAGAAGGTCTGACTTTCATGCTTTCAGGTTTTGTTCCTTTAGGAAAATTTCAGAGCTTTCTTCTACAAAACAAAGCATCTAAAAAAAACCCCAAAAAAACCAAACCAAAAAGCCAAAAACCAGGGAATTCTAAACATTGATCTGTAAGGAAAGCCTAATGAGCAACTTAGAGCATCTTAAAGTGCTGTATTACATAATGCCTACTACTGTTAACATCTGGAAAGACTAATGAAACTATATTTGATCTAGGTGTGATTTTGGGGGAAGCTTTAACTCATCAAAAATGAGGATAAGTTGGAAAACACTAGTAATGTACTTACTAGCTTTCTGTGTCTCAATATGGTTTTCCACTAAAGTGTAGCATTCTGTTCTGCAACTGAGCAGCAAAATGGAGTGACTTCTAGCGACACGAACTATGGCAAGCAGCATAAGAATCCTGTTAGATATGGAAGACAATGAATTATTACTGAGGGATAATGCAACTTTCGTTTAATCTATGTACTGTTGAAAATGACTGCATTTGAAAGAAGTCCTTGTATGACCTGCTTCTTAAAGTAGCCCTCTGTAGTGGTTTTGGTTGGCCAATTTGAGATTTCCCGGCTCATGCACCAATTTATGTCGTGGCTTTAGTGTTGGCCGAATCGACAGTGCACCCACTAGAATTATTTACAGTAATTTCACAATTATAAGCCGCACCTGATTATAAGCCGCACATCTGGATAGCCGAGTAGACCACTGGATTTGTCCGTATATAAGCTGCACCCGAATATAAACCGCATGGGTTTTTTTTCTTTTTTTTTAAGCAAGGATCCATGTGCAACAAAGTAATGAGTTAGTAACAGAATCGCACCAGCGTGGGGTTTGGTGTCAGGTGCTCAAGTTGCAAACAGTTTTCATAGACCAGTGAAGACTTTAAAGGCAGCCCCTGGCGCCCTCCCCGGCTGGCTCTCACTTCCGGGTTCGCATTTTGCTGGGATTTGTCCATAAATAAGCTGCACCTGATGATTAGCTGCACTACTAGGGTAGGCTGGATTCTTCAATGAAAAAGGTGCGGCTTATAATTGCGAAATTTCTGTACTGTACTCATTTCCTGCTGTGAGATGGGATTGGGAGGCAGGCAAAACAGGCTCAAACTTTAAAGGGTACAAAGAAAATCTTTGTTACTAGAAAGTATTAGAAAAAATAATAAAAATCAGAATAAAATATTCAGAACGCTTTTCTTCCCCCCACAACTTCTTTTAATTGACACTGACAATGTACAGAAACAAATCAGTCGGTTTACCATCTCTAAAAATAATCTTTCACTACTTTACTTGGGGGAGAGGAGGATTCTCTTCAGTCTATAGAGATTTTCTCCCCGAGAGACAGTTTTCTTGTGGCCTCATTGAAGCAGTGAATCAGACGCCTGGGAGAATGGAAATCTGATCACTGGGTAAAAATCTCTTCCTCGACTAACACTCTTCTCACACTCATTATTGAGGACCACATCAACTTATGGGACACACTTTAAGGATTTAAACAGTTCAAACAAACACTGTCTTCATCTTTGAAAGCAGAGGTCTTCTTGTCTTTCCTGGGCAGCAGAAAGGATCTTCATATCTCATCTGTATTCCAACTTCTCATAGATTTTTATATCTACTTACTTTAGCACAAATGCCTCTGCTCATGTCTACAGTTAGAACATTTCATCCACCCCATAATGTATTTCTGTGAATTACATGGAAACAAGAGTCTCTTCTCCACAGCTTAGAAAAAGAAACATTTCAGTCAAAGAATAAGGCATCTTCATCAATCCCATCTGGGACTTGACAACTTATTTTTGTCTGACCTCAGTGCTTTCATGCTGTTTCTGTGCATATCTTCATCTTGGTCCTTTTCTTTCACTCAGGAGAGAGAACAAACTGACTGCAAGTCTCATTCTGAAAGAGTTAAAGCACTGAGAGAGCTAAAACCTTGCCCAGGCAGCAGCTGGAGCAGTTAGGGTGGAGTATTTCAGGCCATGCTGGGGGCTGGGCCAAGACAGCAGGGGCCCAGCAAGAAAGGGCGGTGGCTGCTCTGGCTGTATGACTGCCCCCTAGCCTTTGCTACATGCAACTCCAGCTGCAGGCTGATGGTCTTCCCTCCCATGCCCATCAAGCAAAAAGGGGACAGGGCTGGCCGTCTCTCCCCCAGGCTCCATGGGTGCTGCAGCAGGCTAGGCCTGGCCACCTGGAGCCACTCCTGGGGTCCCGCGGACCCGCTGGCTCGGCCGGCAGCAGGGCAGGGTTTTAATGTCAGCTAGATGTTCTGCCAGGCTGCGGGCTCCCTGGCCTTGTCAGTTGGTGGGGAGAAGCTTGGATCTTGGCAGCCAAGTGGATCTCTCCTCCCCCTTTCTATCGGGTCCCTGGCCAAAAATGGGGCCCAGCAGCCTTCCTGAGCCCTGTGTCAAGAGCCCGCCTGCCCCTGCCCAGCCCGGCTCAGGCAGCATGGAGGGGCCCAGGGTGGTGTTACCTTCTGAGAGGCTGGAAGTGAAAGAGAGCTTGCCAGGGTTTTTTCATCTTTACATGTGCATTTCACAAAGGCGCATAAATTTTCTTATTGGTATAACAATGTGTCAATGTTAAAAAATCAGACACAGATTGTTCCTTGTCAGGTCCAAACGTAGCTGCCCAGGCCCTGACAGGGAACTCTTTCAGGAATTTTGTACAAACCATCACACCCTCTCAGAATTAGAGGCTGAGATAAGGGAGTGGTAGGGCAAGGGTGTAGCAGAGGATTAGTGCTAGTAGTATTGATTGTGATTTGAAATCAGGTTAAGGGGCATCAGAATAGAAGAGGAGCAAAGGGAAGTAGAACTTCTAGGAGACATTCCCTGAAGATTAAGTAATTGGAATTTTGGATAATGGAGAGAAAAAGATATCGATGTATAGCCCCTTTTCAGTATCATTTGTTTTCTGATTAAAAAAAACCAAAATGTTGTGCTTGTCTTGTGATATCTGTCTTTGCATGAAGGATCAGGGCAAAATGACTACTCCTCTGCAATCACACCTAACCTCACTTCATCTGATGTTACAGGGATTGTAAATGATTTACATCTTCTGATTTTTGCTGTTGCAGAATTGCTCCTCTCTGCCACCTATCTGGCAAGGGAGAAAGGAAGATAACAAAATCGTTGCCAAAGTCTGAGGGCAGGTCCATGGCAGTGTCAGCTAAAATGGGACTTCTTAGCTTGGCTTAATGTCAGTGTAAGAAAATGGTGGGTGAGTCTTGGGGAGACATGCAAAATCTGGATTCTCTGGTATGTAATAGTTTTCCTATGAAAATAAATTGGTTTCTATCCTTGGTACCTCTTCTCTTGGCATGGCACTACCTCATAAGTTAGTCAGGTATTTACTGAAATAGTATAATGTGCCCTGTGACTACATAAATCCCCATCTTACCATCAAGCCCTTTCTGTTAATGGGGAAGGAGTGGTAGGAAAGAGCAAATTGAGATACAAATCTTAAAGCAGCATTTTAGCTGCCTGTGGTTGTTGCTCCCCGTAACCCTGTAGGCATGGTCATGGGACTGTGGTTCCACAGTCACCTTGTCCACTTGTTCTTTTGTTGTAATGGTTTCCGCAATGCAGGAGAAAGATGCGGCAGGCACCTACCTCTTTCAAAGCCCACGTATTTCTTTGATGTGTTTGTTATTCCTCAGGGTTTGTTTTTCTTCTTTTTTTTTTTTTTTTTTTTTTTTTTAGGAAGTACACCATAGAACATAATTCATACTCATGAAGGCTAATTACAGTTTTTCCTCTACAAATCATTTCTTAGAGAGCTGTGTGTTCAAAGAACTGCTGCTAACTATTTTCTGTGTTACAATTATGCTCAATGTTCAGGCAACGAGTGCTGAAATGTAGATTGTTTCAGCACCCATTCTTGTTTTGTTTGTTTGGTAACATGCACTTGCATCACATCTTTATTAATGTTGTCAGCCACATCAAAGCCATCTGTAATAAAATAGAAGCATCAATAGAAGAGCATGTCAGAAAATATGGCAGTAAAATATCGGCACTTCTTGACAAAACTATTTTATTGATTAAACAGCATAATTTCAATATGTGGAAAAATTAAATCTGTTCTAATTAGTTCAGGACTCTGAGAGAAACTCCCGTAAGCCCTGAATCTTTGGCTTGCTTATAAAATGACTGCAGACTGAGCAATTCAGCGGTATATTATGAGGAAATTCTATGGCATGGGAATGTGTTTGCTAATTTTGCCTTGACTGACATCATAACAAAAGAGGAGCATAAGTAACAAATGTATTTCTGGTGCATAGTTGAATATTTTCCTGGGATCTGTCATTTGTTACCCATACTCAGTACTTGGAATGAGGCTGGCATATGATGTAATATACCAGTAATGCTCAGAACATCAGCTGCATGTACAAGCAATTTCATTATCTGTTCACTGCCAGAAAGATGATTTTAATAAAAGGAATTCAGGGGCTCTGTTCTTGACCTAAGATGGTATATTTTGGGACCAGTAACTTGACGTACTATTGTATTATAAAATTGGATAAACTGAGATAATTTCAAGCAGCTTTGCCACCTCAGCAGAGAAAATAAAAATTATAAAGGGGAGCTAATGTTATGTATTTTTGTCAAAACTGAGTGTGTGAAGTAAAGCATACTGAAATTAGGAGACTTACTATAGCCCTAGGTGTAACATAAACAGAAATTTTCCTAAAAATCAGTTCATAGCTCTGATTTGAAGCTTGCTGAAAGTGCAGCAAGATAAATATTGGAGGAATTCACCTCATTCCCAATAAAAGCTCTTTTCTTGTTCTGCTTCTTGATACATGAGTTTCAAGCAGTCGCTGGCATGGATGTCTCTGCCTCTTTTTTGGCCATTTCAACACTTTGATCAGTTGTCTCTATTTGGCTCCATATATTCTCTGGCCATTTGTCATACTGAGCCTTTGCCTTTTTTTGTGAGTTGTGGCCCTTATGCAAACTTCACTTTGTTAAACTGACCCTTTTCGCTTTTCATGGATTTTCATCATTTGGTCGCATTTTCCAGCCTTTTTTTCTATGTCAGTTACTTGGCCTGTTTGAAAGAGTTGAAACCTTTGATTTAATAGTCATATGGTACTGCAATTTCTTGGTAGATTTTTTTTGACATTTAGTTTATTATAAACATGTTATATAAAGCATACTATCATTAATCAGAATATGCCGGTTCCCAGATCTCTTGGACTCTATTCTGGTATCCCTTAAGAAGAGAGTCCCAACAGGTCTGATTGCATTTGTGGAACCAAAAGTTTTATGGTGAAAGCCAGAGGACCCTGTGCTTTTGAACTTCAAATATGGAGCTCCTGTCGGTATATATGTGTCACTTTGAGGCCTCCATCCAAATTCAGTAGGCTCCACAAAATAGTGTGTGTGTTTCATGCTCCTGGAAAATGTTGTGTCTGTACTCCCTTATCTATTTATTTAAACGATTTTGGTTTGGGGGATTAGTAGTGTTTTCAACAAATTTTTGTCTGTTGCCTAGAAAATAATGTGTAATGGAAATGACCCAGACTAAATACCTTTGACAGTGTTTTGTTGTCAAAGACTTGTGTGTTGGCTCTCTGACCTTTCAGATGGACTTCTACATTGTCAGCACCACCACACCTAAATGTATGCAGTTTACTGTGTTACTGGGTTGTACAATGAAAAAAGGGGAAAATGACTGGAGTTCTTACATATGGAAAATTATTTTGTATTTCATGCCTGTAAACTTGTTTAATAAGCTTGGAAACTGCACCAAAAGCTGAAGGCTATATATTATTCTTGTACCTCATGATGGTATAGCCACAGATCCTAGTCAAAACAGGAGGAAACTGATTGTAAAGGTTGTTACCAACTGAGGTAACAATTTGAGGACTTATACTCAATACATAATCCATAAATATTTTTGTGAAATGCATATGTAGTAGCTCCTTCTAAAGACAGAAGTAAAGGAGCTGTTGGCTGAAATTTCTCACAGTTGTGTTTGAAGTAACATGGTTTGCTGCCATCATCTGAAAGCTGAAATTTATTTTCTTCTATATTTTGTTTCTCTTTTTTTTCTTGCTGCTGAGATGTGGCAGGAGAATTGCCTGTATTCAGCTGCCTATTAGGGATTTAATTCAGTTATTTATTTTTCCGTAATCTGATTGCTACTAATGCCTAGTTCACTGTACTCTGTCAGTTTATTATGAAAGTTGCATTCTGAAATGAAACCTAATAAAGAAACGATGGCAGCATTCTGAACAGATGATGTATAGTAGTTATGACCTGACTTTTTGTTTCTTTTAATGGGTTAATTTCCAGACTGGTGGACAGTCAACTCAATTATCTCTCAAGGAGCATGAATTGAAGAAATCTCTTACCATTTAAACACAAAATTCTTCTGTGTGAAGTCATTCCAGTGTTTAGAGGGATGTCATGTTAACAAGCTGTTTATTCCACAGATAATAATGCCTATGCTTTTTTCAATGTCCTTGGTGGTAATTTAATTCTTGAATTCAGTTTTCCAGGGAGATGATTTGTGGTTTTTAAAAACATGAGTGCAACTGTCTGTAGTACCAAAGATGTGGAATGCAGAGGCATGTTTTTTTCCACATAGATTAGATTTAAGTTGACTGACTCATTTTTATTGACTTGGTTCTCTAATCTTAATCCTTGTAAATAAAGGCATGAAAATATTAGCCCATATAACCCTATTGCTGCAACTCAGAGAAATATGCGGAGCATATTTTATGGACTCATAATTTCAAGATCTAGCATTTGTATTTCTGAGCAAACTAAGTTGGAATTTTTCCCAAATGACTGCGTTATCAGTCTGCTGCTCAACTGCCTTTCCAGTGCAGTGGTTAGGAAGCAACAGGATTGCATTTGGAAGACAGAGAGGCATAACATTGCTTTCATATTTCTGCTAAATTCAGATATTTAAATGGGTGAACTCCTGATACATGGTAGAGGAAGTTGCTGTAAAAATAATGTTAATTGTGTTATAAGTTTATGATTTTCAGCCCAGTAGAATGACTGTAGATGTAACTTGAAGTCTTGACCACCCTCATTCTTGTGCTCACTAGTGTCAATGAAGCAGAACTTTATTGCTGAAAACTTTTTTTTTGCTGGCATTTCTGAAAAAACAAGAAATGTGGAAAACCAACAAGTAAATTCTCAAGCTTAAGATGAGGAGGATGACTGTGCTACTGGCTGTGAAGTACGTGCATGTAGAAACTGGCTGGGAATGGACATGGGCCACGGAGACCTGTTCCTCTCAGCCCTGCATGGACTATAGGTGATGGGTGTGATGGTCATAAGATGCCTGTTTATTTCAAGAAGCAAAAGGGGACCCTTTTGTAAACTGGCTCATTAGTCTTCCGAGAGAGGATGTGTTCACACAGGGCTGTGGCCTTTTGAAGTATTTTGTGGTAGTGTCAGTGAAATACTATGACATGCTGGGGTGGAGTTTTGTTGGGTTTTATTTCAGGAAGGGACAGATTTTCAGTACTTCCAAAATCCTGTCTCAAGTTATTTGGATAATTTAGGGTTATTATTTTTCAGTGAATGCTTTTAATAATATTTTATGTCTTTAAAAGGGATCTTTCTTAGTAGTGGGAATAGCTACAAATTCAAGTGCTACAGATAGTGTAAGCTGACAAGTTGTATGGTATATTAATGTCCTCACAAAAACCAGCAGCTTTCCCCAAAAATACATTATCTAATAGGAAAAGCAGATAAATGGGAGTGTTGTGAGTGAGTAATATGAAGCTTTTCCAAGAGGAGAGTGATCTGCCATGAAACAGTAAGTTGGAGAAAGATAGGAGAACAATGAAAATTCCAGTTGATAAGGTTTCTTTGTTTGTTTTTTGGGAGGGTTAGTTTGATTTTGCTTTTTGATTTCTGTGCTTTTTGTTTTGTTTTGGTGGGTGATTTTTTTGTTTTTGTTTTTGGTTTTTTTGTTTGGTTTGGTTTTTGGGTTTTGTTTTGTTTTTGTTGTTGGTTGGGTTTTTTTTTAATTTTTCTTGTTTGTATTCCAAACTTAGTCCAGAAATCCAGCATTGAATTGCCCTTCCTCACATTCAGCTTTAAAAAGCATGGATGTCCCACTGTAAGGAGAATAGGCAGCTGGCCATCTCTCATCGTTGTGAAACTTTATAACAAAGATTATTTGGAGAGTGAATAGAGGAAGAAAACAATAGAAAAGAAACTACTTTTAAACAAAAAATACAATTTTGTCATAATTTGCACTGCTCAATGAAAACTAACCTGTCCAACCTTTAACTGTGGTGACCCAAAATATGTCTGTACAGTATGCTGACAGCTGTATAATGTGGTAGGCGGTGAAGATAAAACCCATGGTATAAATGAATAGTCCCAGCAAGGCTTTGGAAAGCACTGCGAGTGAATTCTAAGTTGAGTAATGAAAGCAGACTTGAAGTGAAATTGAGCTGCTCTCCCTTCCTGATTGTGGTGTTCAGCTTTCATTGATAACCCATAACACCCTGCAGTGAGGGTGTGGCTGAGGTATTCGAGCCTCAAGATACCTAGAGAAATGCTCCTCCTGAGACATGAAGAGATGGCTTAAGGAGTGTAGCCACTGCTAATCAGGCTAGTAAAAGAAATGTGAAAAATAGCAGTCCACTTGCAATACTGCATTTGTTGTAAATAGCTAAAATGCCATCACTTTACTGTTTAGAAGCTGATGTGGTTACCTGTTTTTCCGAAACTTTATGGTCAGTTTTATGATGCAGGCTTACATGCTGCTTATTTTTCAATTCTTTCTCTAAGGAGGTAGTGAATCTGAGCCATTATCATAAATGGCTTGTAAGTGCTGCTTCAGTATAACTAGATTTATAACAAAATGGAGCTATAGACAGAGTTTTGCATAAATAAAATAATTTTTCTTACTCTTTCATTTTCCTATTTACTATCCTGTAGTAGCAGTTTCTGAAATAATTTCATCTAGAGGCTGCAGTTGATTCTAATCTGATTCAGGAGGTCATATGAAAGAAGCATAGAAAGATTTTCCAGATTGCTACTATTGGTGTTAAAAATGCTGCTGCTCAAGATTTCTTAGTATGTGCCCTGCATCTTTATGTATATAGATAAAATAATTTTAAAAAATATTCTTCAGTTTTGTTAGTGGCTCAGTTGCATGCACAAGCATTCACTGCCTGCCACAGAAGCATCTGTTACAAGGGGGGTGCTGGAGAATGGAAGGTCCTGGAGAAAGATGGCTGTGTATCTGGGAAAGGGGGTGCTGGTTACCCAGTGGCTTGTTTCTACCAACTTCATTGCTTATTTAACCTCTGTATTCCTCAGTGTCCTCACCTGGAAGGAAATACTCACTTTTTGTACTTAAATTCCCTTGAACCTTGTTTTTTCTCCCCTCGAATTAGAGGTGATGGCATTTTAGAGCCTTTTTATTATAAAGAGGCAGAATAGGATTATTCACTTTGCCTCTGTTGGGCTTATACATTGGGATATTGGCATATACAATCAAGTTATGATACCTTTCACAAATTACCTCTGACACAGTAATTTGTGTGCAGTCCTGCAATCTGCAGCAAATTTGAAGACCCTCACTTTCCTTTGGCTGCCTTTACGCTCTGCTGGCACTGTTGGGTATTACAGACCTTACATACTGGTTCTTTTCCAGACACTGTGATAGCATGTTTCTGTTCCAGCAGGTGACAATGTTGAAGAATTTAAACATGTACAAATGAATATAATTTGAAAAATAAAGTATCAACCATGTGAACATGTAAGAGATTTAGTACTTGAGACACAGCATGAAAAAAATAATAGATTTCTTTTAGATTTCAGGCCTAGAAACGTGCTTATATGTAGTATATATTCAGGATTAGCTCTCTCGGGATAGATTTAAAAGAAAAAACCAGATAAAACAACACCCATCATTGTTTAAACCTGATGATAAGTGCAAGTAATTAGAACACATCCAAAGCCACCAGATAGAAGCTTTTGTAGGCTGCTTTTTATTTTGCAGGTGAAAGTTCAAGAGACAAAACATTTTGAGATGGAAGTTTTTGAAAAAGTTACAAAGTAAACATGACCTGTTTTGTTCTAGGCCTCTAGTGCCTTTATTTTTATTTTGTGTAGAATTTATAAAAGGTCATCCCCTTTTAGTAAACAATAATAATTTATAATCCTTTATGCTAAGTTCCATTCAGTCTTTAAAAAACACTAGCTCTTCTGATACAGCTGTGATTCTAAAATAATCAGTAGTGAAACTGGAGTCCATACTTACCTGTTTTATTGTTTGAATGTAAGTATTTTTCACAACAGCTTTTTCAGAATATAATGAAAATGTATATTGTAATGATTGTGTAGCCGTGTATAAGAATTTAATTGCCTTCTGCATCTGTGTTTGGATTTTGTAACTTTTGTTTGGAGACTATTACTATTCATTAGAAGCTATTATTTTTCACTTGATAGTGTTTTTCAGGAATACAGAAATTACTTAAAATCACTTGTCATCTGGTTTGCTGGGCTCTGTCTGTATGAGAGGTCGTGGCTTTTGCATTTAAACTTTCCACTGGCTTCCACTATGGCATCACATTTTCACTCTTGCATGTTGCCTTGACATGACTGAAGTTTGTGACTGAGACAAGGAGTTTTTCATGTTACTGACTTACACGTGTAGCTTTTGCTTAAATTAGGGACTTTTAGATAGAAATTTAATTTTGCTTTTTCCTTACTAAAGTTTTTCTATAACTGCTCCAAGCCATAAATTTCAGGCTTTTTTTACAGTCTTTCACCGTGCTGCTCTAGGTTCATTCTGAGGAGCACCTGCAGAACAGGTACTCCTTTGTGCTAGTTTGCATACCATTTCCCACCTATCCAAGGAGGTACCAGCCATGGATGAACACCTGGGACAAGTGTGTTAATTGCTTTTCCAATTCTGTGCTCAGCATAAAAGGAGAGTTTAATTTAAAACAACAGTTGTCCTTTTTCTTTTCCAGTTGCCTGGAACATTGTGCTTCTCTGATCTCCAGTTTTTTTTATCATAATACTAACTACTTTACAGTTTCTTCTAGCTGCAGCTAGCTCCAGCCAGACTTTCCTGTTTTCAGTAATACCCTGTTTCTCTGTCCCTGAGTCCCTGAATTTTCTGATACTTTTGATACCATAAGATGGTCCATTTCTCATACCTTTGTGGACCAGGGAACATCCCTATCCCTGTTCTGTCTTCCCTGTCTGCACAAGAGCAGCTTTCTGGTTATACAGAGTTTTTTGTTCACATCTTTAGTAGTTTCTTATGTTGTTGAAAATGTGTAATGCATTTTGAATTTTGAAAAAACAGATTGGCTAGAGGCATAAATTTCAAAGCTAGATTTTTTAATAAAATAAGCTTATGGCACCAGTTAAACATGCATGTATTTAGCATTACGTTGCTCTTTGAGAGGGAAGAATTCCTGATAACACCTATTATATCAGCTAGAAGAGCTGAAAGACAGTTTTTTCCTACTAGGGTGAAATATAGATTGAGCTACAGATGTTGGTCTGTTGATACATGTTGACAAGAACATACATCCATTGTCTGAGCAATTGAAAATAAACATGCATTCAGTAAATTTATACATAGAATGTGTCAGAAGCATAAACAGTTCCATGTGTGACACTATCAATCAGCACAAATGTTTCTTTGGGACTTCATGCTGCAAAAAAATGTTGGTCTGAGCTGTTAAAACATTTGTGAAGGTTTAAGTGTTAAATTACATGTGTTTTCAGTGCTTAGAGGATATCACTATGCATTTCACCCCCAGTATGATGCTATTCAGCTGACCTTAGCTTCGACAAAATCCTGTGAAAATAGATGCAACTCTGGTCTAAGCAAAAATAAGTTGTTTTACCTTGTTTTACTCATACACAGATTTCTTGTGTGGATACACAAGTATGTTTACACAAGTAAGCTTAGCTGTACTTTCCTGCAATTAAATCTTCGCATTTTCTGTGGTCATGAGTAGTAAAATAGAGCAAAGAGGGAAGGAAGCCATAAAAATTGTTAGATTAAATTTAAGCCAGTAAACTGATAGCATTTCTGTTCCTTAAAATATATATGTGCTCACCAGTTGCACACATGTAATATTATTGTTTATTAAAAAAAACAAAAAAAACCAACAACAACCAACCACCCCAAAAAAGAGTGTTGAAATGCCACTTTTCACTTAAGAAGAAGGGCCCCATCAGGTTGTTTATTTTATAAAGATAGTCAAAGGCTCCAAACTGTCAGTCATTTCACAAAGTTAGAAATGTCCACATTTTGGGAGAGAAAGAGATCTGGTACGTCCTTCTGATCAGGCTTCCTCAAGTGACAGTGAATAGATGAAAAACGGACTCCCTTCATTTCCCATAGAATCTCCTAAAGGACAAAGAAAACAAAAACATGGTGATTGTAAGGTTTTTTTACCATCCCCAGTTCACATCTGGAATCTATAATTTATAATATAGGAGCAAACCTAGAAACAATGAAAGAAAGCTCCAACCTGAGATACTCTCCTGGGACATAATTTTGAGTTTGGAACATGCTCAGAGAAGTGCTTGGCAGAAGAACTGAAGACTATGGAAAAAAGTTTTATGTTGTGGCTCTTGAATTAGAAATACATTTAAAGTACTTAAATTATCCTTTCAGATCTTAAGGTTCATATTACTATGTAATTCTTTTGTTTTCTCTCTTTTTTTTTTTCCTCCTTGTTGAGATTCCGACTAAGTATATGAAATTTGTTCTTGTACTGGTTCACATGCTGAGACTGATACAACTATTTATCATATGAAGTCAACAAACTTTTTTCATAAGGGATTATAGAAACTGAAGAAGTGGATGTAAAGGACAATAATGCAGATATTTTTACTTTGAGAGACTTCAAAAAAGTTGTTAAAATGCTTTGTCTTATTTTGGTTAGTTTTATCAGGTCACTCATGCAAAATCTTCAGTGTTGTATTTAAATGAAAAGAGCTTTGATTTCAGCAGAAGAAGGTAGAGCATTTTTAGAACAGAAAGAGGTAAACTGCTCTTGAGGTCCCTAATACAGTCTATGTAATGCATATGTGGAATTACAGCCCACAGCCACACAGGACTGTGGAGTGGGAGTGGAGTGCATCAGTGGCTTTGCCAATCACAGCTTCAGCTGGAATACTGTTAATTCTGCTGTGGCAAGGAGTCAGTACAGTCTGATATTTGACTCAATTGTTACAAGGTACTAAATGTTCACATACCAAGGAAATTACTTCCACTGAAATTGAAGCAGGTTTCTCCTACTGCATTTGAACCCTTGGCAATCCCCAAAAAGTGACTATCCAGAAGTCAAAAACTTGGGATATATTTTTTACAGCTTAGAGGATAATAGTGAGGCATGTTGATAATGAATGGAAGGGACAGAATATCCTCTAGAGGAGGTCTTCTAGCACCTTGTTCTTTACCAATGGCATGCAAGTTATTTTGCGCTGCTCTGTGAACAATGCTTGTACTGCCAAGTGTGTTTCATTTTCCAGGGATTAGACTATTAGTTGTACTAATGCTAGTGGTGGTACTTGCCAAAAACAGGGAAGCTGACTCTTGTAATTATCCCTGCTCTTTGACTTCATGCTTCAAAAGTTTTTTTTATGGTGAAAAGCCTCTTGAGGAGGAAAAACAAGTGTTAGAAATTGTTTTAAAATACAGATTCTAGCCTCCCTTATGAAATATTCATAAGAGTTATATTTTACAGTTGTACTTAGAATTTACACCAATATCCAACTCTTCCCTTCTTAGTCCCACATACTGAAAAAAGGGTAATTTACATTGAGCAGGCATAGCTGGGAGGCAAATTGAGAAATAGAGGTAGATCCACATTCGGGTCTTTGTATCATCAGGGTTTTATTGTCTCAAGAAGGTAAGTCACATTATTTGTAACAGTGAGTGAGAAAGCATTTCCCACTGAATGCATGCCTTTGGTTTGATGTGGTTATTAGGATATCGATACCTTTGTTAAGAATGATATCAGTAAACCTAAACATAGTTCATAGATTTTTCAGAAAATTACAAGATTTAAAAGTACCTTTCAAATGCCTGTTTACTTTGTGTTTTCTTTCCTAGCTTGTGTTTGTGTTTCTAATTCTTGCCAATACTCTTATTTCTCTACATCAAGAGTTTTTAGGCAGCCATGTAAATAGCAAACTAATATGTTCTGTTTTATGCATGTCCAATGCACTAGAATGTCAACATACTTCACTTCTTAGGCTGTCCTAAGTATGAAAATATCTATCTATATGCCAGAGCCTTCAAAACAGTCATAATCTTTTTATGCTCTGATTGTAGCCAGAACATGAGAGATGAAAGACTTTTGGGTAGACAAGATAGCCAAAAATGAGGCCAGTCCTGGTAACGTATGGAAATTTTAATTGGTCTCAACAATTGAAGGAGTGTAGAGCAGAATTGCACACAGGTGTTGGGCTTCTCTTTCACTGTTGGTTTTAAAGCCATTGTTGAAAAAATCCGTCATTGACTTTCTTCTGCTTCAGCTATTCTTTCTTTGATTTTATAAAATTGGTCACAGGCCTCTTGCAGTGAATGAAGCTTGATTCTATAAATATGCTTGGTAACGTAGAAATATTTTGGGACATGTTACTAGAAGTTTTATTAATCAAAGGAAGTATGTTTCAGGGAGATGGTGTTTTTGGTAGCGTAGGATGACTGGAGCAGGTTTCACTCAAGTCCTGCCCCATTGTTTCATTCTGAGTTGTCAAGCCTCCAGTATGAATTCTGGAGTCTACTTGTCTATCTCAGAGTTTTTCTTTTCTGTCAGAGCCTTGGTATTTTGATTTGTAGTGTCTTAATGTTTCCCAGAACAAAGATTTCCAAGAAAAAGGAAGGACCCTTTGTTGAACCTAGAAGTTGAAATTTGGGCAGTTCTATCAGATAATACCATTTAGGAGACCGCTGATCTTTCAAATTCTAACGTTTGATTGAATAACAAAAAAATCAACATTAGGCATAAAGTAATATGTGAGCAATTACAGTTGGCAGCCTTTGCACCTGTCTTTGGCTACAGTCATATACAAATGTAAACAGCCTCAGATTTTTTATTTATATATTTTCCATTAGACTAGAAGCAGGCTAAAATTTTTCTGACTTTAAGATGATAATGGTTCAGATAAGGATTGAAAAAAGCCAGATTAAGGAAAAAGCTGAAACAGCAGTTAACTTCCTCTCTATTCCTTTATCTTCAAATACACTTATAAAAGAAAATCAGGGATTTGAAATTTGAATTTTCAGAAGCAATAGTGTGTTTGGATAATTTTGCAGGAGAAATCAGGCCAAGAAAGACTTGTACAATGGCAAGATTTTCTTGCTCTTTAATAACTGATCTGTCTCTAAATGAGTGGGAAACTCAGGGTTCGGAGATAAAATTAAAGATTTAAATACAAAGCTCTTTTTGAACAAGAAGTGTGTTTGGGAAGGTGGGTTTGGGGAATTTGCTTTCTTTTTTTTATGAGAACGATCTCCAAAGCTAAAAGTTACAATGATCAGTATTCCGAGTTGTAGTACTACTTAAAGGGTTGGTCTAGCCCCACTGGTTTAATTGTGGTGTAGTTTCTCAGGCTTTGTGTGTATCAAGAAGATGGAATGGGAAAGTAATAAACATACAAACTGAAAAAAACACAGCAGCAAATGTTGTAAGAATTACAAGATAATGTGGTTTTGTAGGTTTTAGGAAGGTGGGTTATGCCATAGACCTTTTATCTCTCCTGGGGATAAAGCAAGAGGGGGCATTGCTTCTCTTTGTATTGAATTACACAGAACCACAGAACAAGCTGAGAAGGAGCCCACAAGGATTGTTGAGCCTGTCTTCTGGCCATGCACAGGACTTGTCCATCTTCAGACCCCACTGTCATTTCATATTTTTTTGAGATCATATTGTTGTAGGCTGAAGAATTTCCTTCTGACTAGAGAAGATTTTTCTACTGTTAATGGAAAATGCAAGGTCTTTTAGAGACATAGGCCTTTTCTTGGCTGGCTGCATTCACAACAGGGGACACAAAATGGGGAATTTTATGGTGTTGGTGTTACTGCCCGTAGCACGATAAACATTCCAGGGATAACAGATTTTCTTGCATGGTGTGTTAAATGTGGGTTTTCCTAATACTTTATGCTCTCAGCTCTTTTTAAATACTAAATTCACCATGGACTTAAATAACTAGAATACAAAGAAATTACTTTTTCTAGTGCCATTTCCTTGTATCTATTCCTCCCTAATTTTTGAAACAAACAGGAAAATGACATACTAAATCTCCATTACTGCAACATTACAGTTGAGAATGAAATTGTCAGGATGATAACTTAGGGTTCCCACAACCATAATAACTAGGATAAATTACATAAAACATAGAATACAGAAAGATGGGATATTTCTTATTTCACATTATGTATATTGTGGGAGTTATCACTTTGAAAATCTTGACTTCTGTTATTAATGTATTTTTCTTTCATTCTGCAAGAATTTTTTTTTCTGTGCCCACTGGTGATAAAAAAATCAGGTCGTGTATGCCATCCTTACATCCCTGTGAAAAATGCACAGCAACCAGTCCTTCTCCTTTATTTAATGAAAACTGTTACAAGAAGAAATAAATTACAGTATGCAGTGAAATGAGAAGGCTGAACTGTGGGCTTCGTAACAGCCTCACTGCATCTCAGTACATTTTTTTAAATGATCTTGGATAAATGTTGTAGAAAAACAGTTCAAATCATTACCTCCTTGGCTTACAGAAAACTTAAGGGATACTTAAATTGCATTTGTATTCTGCTGATTCCTGAGTGTGATACCATTTTGCAATCTTGCAGGCCTTTGGCTTTTGTACTGCTGTACAATTAACAGTTGCTGTGCCAAGGCTGCACCATGTAGATATCAGGATATCCTTCCTGAGCAGAAGTGAACTCACAGTGATTGATGAAGCTAAGCTCTACAAGCTTCTATGGCAGCACAGCAAGTCTTGCTCTGTTCACTAGTCAGTGTTGGGACTCCTGAGCTGTGGTCATCTCCTTTTAGTCTGCTTTCAGTCTCATCTTTCTTTTAATCTGTTTGATTTGGTTCTAGTGTTTGAATGTTTTAGCTGTCAGACAGTGAAGACTTCATATATGACTTGCAGGACCAGAAAGATGGATCTGAGATGTCTGATTATTTCTGTTTAGTTCAAGAAGCTAGCTTCATTTTCAGTGTCAATATTACTGTCATTCTTCAGGTTTTCCACCATCCTCCTCCTCTTACGACTCCCATTTAAATCAAGAGGAGTTTGTATGGAGCAGGAGCATTGTTTATAATCAGCAGCAGGGTATTGCATTTATAAGATTTTGTTTAACTTGATATAATTGGAGTTCAAGTGCAGAAATTGTTTGGTTTCATCCTATTATGATAAGAAATCTGAATATTTTGTGATATTGTGAATATCTGGAATATTTTGGTCCAGCTGTCCTTGGAGGTTTATGAATGTTTAAGTATCTTTATATTTATTTTTATTCTTTATTTTATATTCTGATTAACAGAATCGTGATAGATGTTTTACATATTTAGTCGAGATTTGGCTTTCTCCCTAAACATCCCTACCACATTCTTGTCTCATTTTGGTAGATTTGCTTCCCATATTATGGTAGCTCCAAGAAGCTCCTGTGCAGGATTCTGCATAAATTAAGTTTAAAAAGTTTCTCTCATCAAACAGAATGCAATCTATTTAATTTGTTAATTCTAGTTAAAATGGCAAGTTAGACTTTAAAAGCACAGTGCTATCTGAAATGCTTTAAAAACAGTTACAGCTTTATATGGCTTCACAGGTGTTATCTTTGCAACTGCTGACAATCTTGGTGTTGGAAGGTGTACTGTGTGAGTAGCTCTGACAGCCTCAGCTTCAAGACTTCTTGTTTATAGGTCAAGATGGTGTTTACTATCAGTAAACCCCACTATTTTATGGTGCTGTACTAGCATGGAGGTACTAACTTACACATTTGTTTTCCATCAGGTGGCTGTCTAATACAGAAGCTCTTTTAGGAGAACCAAGATTCAGAAGAGGGGTAGAAAGGAAAGAGAAATATTACTCTTCCTTGTGGGTTTTATCCATTTCGTTTTTCACTGATGCAAGATGTATCCCTTAGATGTAACAATGAGATCACAGGCTTGAGGTTGGTTCAGGTCTCCATGCATGCAGGAGCTTCTGAGGATCAGGGCTTTTGTGGCCCAGTTCTCAACTTGACTCAAACGTAGCTTTTTGGGTGCTGTTGAGCCTTTAACATATTGGACTGCATGGTGCAATTGCCATAATTGCTGATGGACCTGCTTGGTCCCTCCTAAATAATGGATATTTTCTGAAGATGTTACTCTCCTATTTAGAGGACAACCTATGGTGTGCCCACAAGTTCACTGACTGGAGACAGCTATGGATGTCATTAAAAGCAAATTCCAGAACTGAAGTTACTGCTAGATACTTTATTTTTAAGGTATGCAACAGTTTTAATTTTTTAATTTCAAGTTTTTAATTTTCTTTTCTGTTGGATTTCTAGGTGAAGAAATTGAAACTTGTCAGATTATTATGTGTATATAGTACATGCACATAAAAGCCAATTGCTCATCTGTAAGAGCAGTGAAAAATGACCTGTGCAGCATAGAAGTCTAGGCAACAGCAAAAGGAAAAAAACTTCAGCCCAGTTAATTCTGATCGGCATACAGAAAATCAGCTGACAGTTGAAGTATGAAGTTTTAAGGAAAAAGAGACAGAAGGTTGCTCAGAGATACAACTATTCTAATTGACTTTTTTAAAAAAATAACTAAAATACCTAGCAGCTGAAGATAATATCAAATATATTTTGTTGTAAAATTAGTTTATCAAGTCCTCTCAAGTTTTTTTAGAATAGAGCCATAACTTGTTACTGTCAGGTGGTTACTTACGTAGTCACAAAGAGATATTTCTTATGGTAATAAAGGTTTTGATATTTTAGACTGGGATTTTTTCATTTCTGTAATGGAGTTAAATTCTTCACTCAGTCATATGCATGTTTTTAAAGTCATGCATTATTGAAAGTTCTGTGATTCTCTAGCAGAGTTTCTAGAGTGTGGTTATTTACACTTGCTTCTGATGGCGTCTGCTAAAATTTGGAATATTGGTGAGCTTGCTTATAGTCAGCACCTGTACATAACAAGGCTGTTTTAGCCCCATTTTGAAACAGAGAATATTTACTAGGGATTTGAGGTGGAGGGGGAAGGAGAGTGTGTTTGATCTTTTATGCATTTATTTATTTATTCCTTTAAAGTAATACTTATAAACTGGATGTCATAATTGTTTGACTTTGAGATAGTGTAGCACTTATAATACTGTTTGTGGAATAGTTCATTTGCTTTATTCTTATGTTTGAAACTGAAATTCTCCTTCTGTCTTCTCAGTGTCTCAAATTGTACAGCAGATAAAGGTTTTTAATCAGTACTTGATCAGGAGATTTGTTTTTAAGCAAATTAAATTAAGCAAAGCATAAGTAAATTACTTCTGTTGTCTTTTGCATAAAGTTCTCAGGCACATCAATTTTAACATCAGGCACATCAATTTTAACATCAGAAGAAAAAGGCATAAATTCTTGCCATTGCACTTTGACACGTTACAATAAAGGATGCAAAGGATAAGGGTCTTTTTTTTTCTTTAGGAAGGGTGATTTGCAAGAAGGATCCCAGTCCTGCAGAGATCTGGGTTTACAGTGACAGAAGTGGTTATTGCCTTGCCCTTTCTCTTAGTTGTGTCATGTTTCATCAGCCTTTGAAAATCTTGAAGGTATCAAAATAAATTCTGAGGCTCAAATAACAGCATTACTTAAGAAGAACTAATTAACCAGAAAGACTTTGTGTTTTATACAACAGGAGGGTTTTAGTTCTTGAAAGGGCCAGGTCAGCCTAGACTCTAAATATGGGTACATAGATTAAAAAACCTTAATTTGCAGGTGAATTTTACAAAATCTTTAGGAGAAAAAAGAGATTATGTAGTTCCATGCCACCAAAATATATATAAGCAGACAATATGAAATTTTAGCTAAATAATTTCTGGCAACTGAAGTTCCAAAGTACTCATTAAATTGTGAAATCTTAAAGATACCTTCTTGAATTATTGGTCATTATTTTTTTCAAAAAACTTTTAAAGGAAGTCCCATTTAATAGTCTCATTTAAGGGCAAGACGAACTCAAGCTTGGAAATACATCTTTACTTTAAAGAATTTTTAGCTTAGAGTTGTCTCTAATGTATATCGTAGTAAATTCCTAGCACCTACATTTTTCTTCTTCAAATTTCATGCAATATATTCTCCTTTGCAATTTTGGTGTGTTGCTTGATAACCATATTTTTATTTTTCCTGCTACTGAGTGCAGCAATGAAAAATTGTGATAATATGGCCATTCTGCAGTGGAAATAAAATGTATTGCAGGCTGTAGAGTTTTGGTCCCACACCTCTCTCCTGTAATTTAAATCTCAGTATTTTTAGGTCATTGATGTAGTTAGTGGTTCCTAGTGCCAAGTAAGACAGATTGTTTCACCACAGGTAAACACAATTTTTGATATTATAGGAGCTCCTTTAAATCATATTTGAACTTCTGGAGACTTCAATTTGTATAACAAGATTTAAAGTATTGGAAGAACTCACTATTTTTCTGATCGTTTTTTTAATGTCATTTTGGATTTTTTTTTTTTTTCAGTTTAAATTTAATAGAACATATTCCTTGGAGACTTTGGCTTGAATATTTGATTTTTTTGGTGTATTCATTGCTCTTTTATTAGTTCATGTGTCATAAAGCTTTCTGGCTGGGTGTATGTGGGGTGGCAAATTACGCTTTTAACGAAACTGTTTATCTCTCTCATAAATATGTCATAATTTCTTTCCTGAAAAAACACAATCAGACATTGAAACACATTTTTTGCCTTTTCTTTTGTTCACGATATCACAGGGAGCCTGGAATTACCCACTGGAAAAGGCAAGCATAATGTTGAAACCACAGGGTTTCTGACAAGATGTTTTCAGAAGCCAAAGCTGCAAATCTGTGAACTGGCATTGCCTGTTCTCTTAACCTGAGCTTCTGCCTTTTCTCTCTTGACTATTGTAAATGTTTCTGAAGAGGATTTCTTTCCCTTGCTGGCCATAAGGGTGATCTTGTAAATACCTGCCTGGTATTTCATAGTCTTCCTTTGTTTCTTCAGCAGCTGATTGCAATGTGTAACACCTTGTCCTGATGCTGCTAAGGAGGAAATTTGATGTATAATAGTACATATTTTGGGATGGGTCTTAATCTCTTTTTCACATGACAAGGGAAGTGACCAAAGTTATAAAGCTTGTTTTGTTTGTTATTTCTACAAATGAGCGTAAGTTGAGGTTATTTGGCACTCTGGTTATTTGGAGCATTGTGCAAAAATGTATAATGGTTTCATTGGCTTTTATAACATGTTTAAGAATTAGACCTTTTGCCTTCTAATTTATAATTGACATTCTTCTTAATTTAATTTTGAAACCATGGCAACATTGAATATAATCCACAGCAGACTTAAAGCTTCTTTTTGTAATATGTTGTATTTATTACTTATCTACGTTGCTTGAGACCAGACAAACAAAACCAACAAAATGGGATTATATCTATTTATGTTTATAGTTTCACTGTAGTATTAGGGCAGAAAGATAATACCGCTGCCTTAATTTTCTTTTTCTTCAGAAGTGCTTCCAGTAGTGAGAAAAAGGGCATGTGGATCTCACATGAAAAAAATACCCATTCTTTAGAGAGTCAGAGTTAAAAACAGGCCATGTCCGGACTGGATTGCAAACTGTGCAAGTCTTGTTCAAAAATCTTGCAAGATTTTAGACAGAAGAGCAGTTTACAGCAGAATGAGTGTACTTGATAAGACCTTGTCTGTGTAAACTATTCTTAGTCACAGTTACTCTTCTAAGTCTCATAATGCACAAAAGAAGTCATCAACAAAGCATTTGTATTCCAGTATATTTTCTGATAAACACAACCAAAGAAATTGTAATGTTCCACTGTTGATAAAGAAAAACTAATAAAATTATTTATTAAAAAGTATAAAATCATCTGGTACTGGGAAATCTCAAAGGATCTATCTAGCCTTTGTGGGTCTTGATCTAGGAGACAGCTGGAATACGAGCTTAGAAAACTTGTTCAGCATTACAACAAGTTTGATATGAATTGTCGTTGAATTTGGAAAGTATAATTCCATTTTCTGAGCAGCAGAGTATGTGGGGGAATGTCTTACAGTGTACGGTGGTACTTTTCTGACTTTATTTTTTAATCTTTATTGCTTTGGTTTGGTTTGTTGTTTTTTTTTTAAATGAAGAATTTTACTTCAGCTGCAGGCTGGTTTTGTTTCAGAAAAGGCCTCAGGAAAGCAGGAATAGTTGCTGTTTCATTTTGGTAATCAAAAGAGAACTTTTGATTCAGGTCTGTTTCATCAGTGTAATGCTGCTTTGCTCTTAGCAATTATTTTCTTTCAGGTTTTGCCAATTAAGCTAGTGCTAGTGAAAATGAACCTAATTTGTCAAGAAATGCCAGGATGAAATATAGGGGCTATTATAGAAATTGGGAAAGAAAAAAAATCAGGACAAGCACATGTGAAACTCAGTGATACTTGGTCAGTTCCTGATGTATTTTCATCTGTGTATGCCTCATCCCCTGGTGATGTTGGAAGAAGTATAAAGCAATCGCTCCTAAGTTATAGGCTATCTATTTCCTGAGTGTTACATATTTTAAAATACTGTGCTAGTAGTAAGCAAAATTGTTTTGGTTTTTTTTGTTTGTTTAAAGATGTTGTGAGGTTTTTCCCCATTGGACTCAACTGCTTTGTGGTTATTAGTGAATGATAAAAGATGGCTTAGCTGGCTGCTCATTTATTACCTGCAGTCTGTTTAGATTGAATTAATCAAAAGCACGTATGCTCAAAATGCAGATGCACAGTGCTTGTGTTTTCTAGTCAAATCCTAAGCTTTAGGAGGAATTGAGTAAGAAAATAAGTTAATTTGATATTGCAGTTCTGTGTGTAAAGCAAAATGGTTATAATCTGTAGCTACCTGAGTGAAATGGCAAACAGAAGGCATTGAAGGAAGAAAAAGTAGGGATGGCTTGACTTAGAGAAACAAGAAAGGTTTCAAGGACTTCTGCATTAAACCCAATTTTATGCATATATTCTATCAGATTTCATTATGCATAGAAGTGTATCATGACATCAAACCAGCAACTTCAATTATTTTATTAATACTGAGCTTGTGCTCATTATCTGTAACCTCATTGGTTCAGTCCATGGTAGC
Source organism: Sialia sialis (assembly GCA_009812075.1). Lineage (NCBI taxonomy): Eukaryota > Metazoa > Chordata > Aves > Passeriformes > Turdidae > Sialia > Sialia sialis. The sequence goes on from VRYO01000406.1 coordinate 3,627,844, forward strand.
TCCCATGCTCTGGCTCTCTGCAGTAGCTCTGATTTGCGCTCAGCACTGCTGAGACGCCTCTGTGGGGAGCCCACATTCATTTATACTGTGCTGTTATCAGGGTTTCCTATTGAAATGATAGTATTCTTTCAGAAATGTCCTTGTGTTATTCATTGTCCTTAAGCTGGTTTTTGATTTTGTGGAAACAGAGCTGCTCTAATGCATTCACCACTATGTTGATGGGTGGAGAAACATCTGTATCCATTGTGAGAAGTGAGGAAATGATGAAACAGGCTTGTCATTCAACTGACAAAAAAATACAGATAGTAATGGAAATAATGCAGGCCTGTTTATCTGGCAACTAAAACGAAAAGGCTTCTTTAAAACTAACAACAAATGATGAAATGATGTACAGTTATTTCCAACAGGAAGACAAAACTATTGAAAGCTAATTAAACTGGAGGGCAGTTATTGGCACTGTAAGAAAAATGTACAAAGTATTTGATGTCTACAGTGGGATAATGGAGATGATGTCCTGGCAAAGTAGTGAGATTCTTGAACATCGTTACAGCAAAATTACTAAAGCGTCCTCCCTAGGCATCCTCTAGTCATAAAATAAAGGTTATTGGTCTTTAAAGAGGACTTTGATATAATTATCTTTGATAGCTGAGAAATAGACCTGATTATCTGGGAAGATGAGTTTCAGTCCCTCTTTCCATTTGTATTTGCCCATGCTGGCTATTGTTTTCATTATGTGGTTTAAGGAAAATATCTGGTGTATTTCAAGGAGACGTGTGTGCATCGAGGATGGCTAGGAGCCTCGCTTTCTTCCTCTTTGGACTCACAAGTATTATGCTATTTTCCACCTCCCAACAGTGAGACCAGTTAATTTAATGACTTTGATTTTAGGGGAATTTGTCAGGTTTTGTTGGGGAATGAGAAAAGATTTAGCATATGTGTTTGAAATGCATGTAGCGATGTTGAAGGCTGTTATAAAGCAAACAGTTCATTCCAGGAGTGCTGATTTGTACATTTGATTAGCTTGTTAAAAGTTTGGGTGTTACTCAGTTCCTACTAAAGTTGTGTCATTGACATTTATTAGCCAGATCACTTAGCCTCATATCAAATGATCATTGTGACAGACAAAAGAGCTTTTTTTTTTTCCCCCCAAGCCTTTTCTTAAGTATTACAACTAAGCAGACTATCTCTATAGGCCACCTATATTTATTTTTCTGGGTAAAGCCTCTAGTTTTGCAGAAATATAACAAGCTGGAAGTAACATAATTATTACTTGGCTGAAGATGATGACATTGACATGAGGTCATCTGACAGTGGATTAAAGTGGAAAACTATTGGTGGCAATCTGTTAGAAACAAGAGGATGTCTTTGAAAAAAGAATCAGGTGTAAACCACAAAAAGTTGATTTGCTTTTGGGACTTTTCTTTGGTTGTTAAACTGTTCTTGAGAATCCTTGCTGTTTTTTGTAAATACTGGCTTTCACATGCAGATTGGGATGAAAGCCAGTGCCATTCCAAGACAGATGTTTCAACTGGGAGGCTGCTCCATATCACCTAGTTGCCTGTTTTATGAGACAATTATTTTTTTAATAGAATTTGAAATCTAGTTCAGTGTGTTTCAAGCTGCCCTGTTTTCATCAAATTTGGCTACCACTGCCACTGATGGTTGATTTCTGGCCTATTTAAGCCAGGTCTGGGGCCTCTGCCCCATTGTTTGTATGCAGATGCTCATGGTTTTTTAACTTATGGGAAAAAATAGCATCTGCTGACAGTGTCTCGTAAAGTGCCATCAGTAAATGACTGTAAATAACCTTTTATTTGCAAAGGTGTGGCATGTAGGAGCAGAAAATGTAGGCAAAAATGTTTTTTTAGTGATGATGAAGAGGGGACAATGTGAGGAGGAAGAGGTGGGAAATAAAATAAGACATCAAACATTTCCATTAAAATATTTTTGTACTGTTTTTTTAAGGTTTAGTCTTCAGTCTTTTAACAACCGATGAGCTTGTAGGATTCCGTGCATTTTGCAGCCTTAATGTTTGGGGGTTTTTTTTCACACTAAAGCATTTTGATATGAGAACTGGTACCAACTGTTATTCTGCTATGCTGACACAGTGCAGCAAGCTTGGGTTCCAAGTGTGTTTGTGTATTTCTTTGCGAGATGTGGGAAAACAGGGAAAAGGAGCACACAGTCTAATGATGTAAAGACTGAGACTAGGACTAGTCCTAAAGACTGGGAGATGGACAACTGAGTAATAGCGTGTTTGATCTAAAATTGCAGGATTTATTTTACTTGCCTTTTTTGTGTTTGGTGGTGGTGTTTGGAGATTTTGTTGATTTCATTGCTGGGGGCTTTTTTTGTTTTGCTTTGTTTTTTAAAGAATATGTTTTATATAATGAATGTTTTCTTTGAAGCCTCCAAAGAACTGATTTTTTTTTTCCTTTATGAAGCTTGAGGTTTTCTTTGATTTTTCTTAATTGTAGAAACCAGAATATTTAAGTAAATGTCAAATAACAGGAAGTTTATGATTTAAGACATGAGAATCTGGCAAAATTATCAGTTGGGTCTACTGATAATCTTACGGTAATGCTGGAGTCCATTTGCACAGCATTCCAGGGGTCTGATGAGTGAGCAATAATGAGTCAAACCTCTCTTGATAAATACGGATGAGGTTTGTATCACATAGTGGAAATCTCAACTGACAACTCTGCTTCAGCTCATGGAGTCATACCTGCAAACTGTTCATGAGAGTGGAGAATCATGATGGCATGAGAAGGATCCTGACTCACAGATATGGCCAGTATCAGCAAGTTTTCAGTAGCAGGCTGTTCAGGTTTTGGAATGACTTTTACCTTTATGCTTGGCAGATTTGTTTGAAGAAAACCCCTTGGATTTCACTCTGTCAGAGTTCTGTCCTGCCTGCTGCTGCCTGCTTACGGTTAAGACTGTGCTCTTTGGCCTTAAAGCCTGCTCGTCTCTCTCTGAGAGAGGACATGTGGGATACTGGGTGCGTAATGATCTTGAAATGCCTGCTTCACAATGCATACCCATGAAGTTATCAAAACGCCTCATACATAATACAGGAGGAGCTTGCTCACCTGTAGTGGCCTCTGAGGGTTTTGTCTGTCTTGAATTTCAGTTGATGGTAAGCTCTCAGGTGCTCATTGCATAGGGCTTTCTAACATCATTGCTTGCTTTTCTTTTCTGGTTTTTTTGATAGATCTTCTGGGTATAGTTTTTAAACTCTTGCATTAAATTAATTGTATTCCTTCCCACAAACTTTTCTTGGAATTTGCGTGGTATGTGTTGTATGAATGTATGTGACCATCCACGCATTCTTTCATCGCTTTTTCTTCAAGCTCTGAATATAGTTGTTCAAGCTCAATAGTACTTTGATCTTCTAAAATGAAAATCCTGTAAAAAGGAAAAGAATTCAAGAAAAAAACCTCAGCATTCCCATCCCACAATATGCTGAGCAGCTGGTGCTTATAAATTCTATACAAACATTGTATTTCCATTAAAATAGATCTATATGTGATTTGGTGTGTCCCTTTATTTTTCTGTTGTATAGCTGTGTGCAATACTCAAGTTGCTTTAAGGAATTAGAGGCTGAAGTTTTGCCACAAGCTCCTGTAGACTGCTAAGATCCCAACTCTATGAAATTTTGCTCACTTGCATATTGAGAAGGTGCTTTTTGCCTAGCAACAAGCCTTGTGGTTTCTACCTGAGGATCAAAAACAGAAGTGCATTTGTTCAGCCTTTTGCGTCACTTCGGTACTGACGGTTTTGACAGTCAAATCATCCCTGACATTTTTGTTGATGTGCAAGAAAGTTTTTCCACAGTAGTGCTGTCATTGCAGCACTGACAATAGTAAAAAGCACATTCATCACTGAGTAATGAGATATCCTGGAAACATATGAGAAACAGAGACATATTCCCAACAAAAATGTCTCACTTTTAATGGCTATTTCCTGACTGATTCTTTTTTACTATTTATACTCACCCTGAAATATTTTATGGAAACCCAAGTCCTGCTGAAAACCCCTCAAACAACCAAAAGTGTATTTTACGTATTGTAGTAAGTAAATGATTAGTCATCATTAGTAAATTATTTAATAGAGGAGGAGGAAATCTATATTAAGGGAAGGTGAAGAGCTCAATTTGATTGCTGTATGTCTCACTCCTTCTTGTCTTCTTTTTGTTTCCCAGAAGATAATTATAAGGGATTTCTTTTTAAAATCATCCGAACAGACATTGTTGTTCTGTGTTTGAGGATGTCCTGGTTTGTAAAACAGATATTTGCCAAGAAGGGCAGGAGGGCCTCCCTGAGATGGAGAGTGCAGACCCTCCTCCCTCCAAATTATTATAATTTTGGGATCAGGGGCTCTCAGGCAGAGATATGGGGATAGGAGTAACAGTTCTTTACTGGTGTTTGTGTGTGTGTGTGTGTGTATACATACACACACACACACAC
>VRYO01000406.1:3633442-3679668 GCA_009812075.1 Sialia sialis
TTTTTTTGTTTTAATTTAAGATTCTGTGATCTTCTTGTACATTGCCTGTGAAAAATTATGATGTCTTAAGAAATCTTAAGTGTAACAATACGGGGGACTCATTTTATAATGGAATTTGCCTTGGATAAAAGATGATAAGATAATGCTGAGTATCTGTGCACAAGACCAGGTCTTGACAGATCTCTTCACTTGCTGCATGATACCCTTTGATTGCTTGGTTTGTTGTCTGGTTTTTGGTTTGCTTAGTTTATTTGTCTTACAAATAGTTAAGTCACAACAAATTGTCACACTGGAGGTTCTGAAATAAATTTTGTGCGTGTTCTGATTTTGGTTCAGATACCTCTGTCTCTGTTAGTTTTGGATGGTTTTGATTACAACAGTCTGTTTCCTGGATGGCTGTTTTCCAGTTGAAACCTTTGTGTACTGTGCTTCCTTGGGATTTTTAGTTTGTAATTGATTTTTGGTTGATTCCCTCTTCTAACCCCTCCCCCCATCTCTCATTTGGAAGTGTGAGGGAAGCACTTAATGGAAGATGGTTATGAGGAAAGGATTTTGAACCAGTGGTTTATTCACTCTTTGCTTGCTGAGTATTGGCTCCATGAGATACTTTTGCATGTGCTTGAGTACTTGGGTGTAATTTTCTATGGTGATTTTTCACTCCCATTGTGAGCCTATGTTTGTAATAAGCTATGATTTCCAAAAATATTGTGCAAGAAATACCAAAAACCTAGTGGGAAGACCTGTTTTCTAATTCTCTCTATAAATTATTAAATAGTTTGAGGAAAATAAACAGGTGTGTTTATATATTTGCAGGATGGTGGTGATAGTTTACAGAACTGCCTGCTGGTCTCCTCTGTGTGCCAGAGCTCCTGGAGAGAGCAGGACTGGAATATCGTGAAAGGCTAAATGCCACTTCTGGTGCCACAAATTCAGCTCATGGCAAGTTCCAGTGTGCTGACATGTGCTGTAGGCAGTTGCAGCCATGCACAATGTAAAACACACTGCAGAATTAGAAGTCTAATAAAACAAAAAAAAAAACCCAGAAAATCATTTCCCTTTATAGTTGCTTGGATTCCTCTCCTCTCCCCAGTAGAATGATATGCGCTTTCTTTTTGCTGGTTTTGTGTGTCTGCACTGACTGTTTCAACCGTGACTCACATGCAAGTCTTGAGAAGAGCTGCCTGTTGTATCAAGACAGTTCAGCACATGGCCATGGCCTGTAAATCAGTCTGACTCATCCCAAAATGCTCGTTTTCTGTTAAATCGTCTATTCAGCTGGCAAATGCAACCTTGATAAACAGCAATATTGCATTGCTGAGGCACCTCTCCAGGTTTATTTCTCAAACCATAACCTGGAAATCTCCAGGTCATTTTCTAAAAGCACCCGCCTAGCTATTTTTCAATACTGTTTGACTGTTGAGTTTTAATTGGAGCAGTAGCCATAGTTAAAAAGCAGACAAATCTTTTTTCCTCATAGCCTCATTGATTGCTGTTGAAGCAAACAGATGAGCTTATATATAAATATGTATATATGCCTTTTTTTTTTAATGAAAAATGCTGGAATTCGCTAAAAAAGGTTAAAATTGAAATGAGTAATCTTCAGTGCATAATGCAATTGTTAATTTTAGCTTCTTGCGTAGGAGCTGTTATGACTTGAACAGCCGGCTCTAGCCTTCATTAGAGAAGAAGCAGGCAGTTTTGAGACAGGTGGAGCTGGATCAAGCTGTGAAAGGGACTTGCTGGAAACTGGTCAATAGCGTTAGAAATCTGGTCCAATCCATTGCATCCCTCCTTCGTACCGTGATCATTGCCAGTGTTACTTATTTTTCATCTTTTCCAGGTTAATTATGATGCATCAAGCTCTCCGAAGGACCAGCATGGAGATTGACACCCTGAACTGTTAATGGGGACATGGGACTCACGTTGCCATTGATCATTTGTGTGGACTTAACCAGCAAAGACCAACAGAAGACCCTAGAAAAGCAGTTGGAATTATAGCAAGCAGTTTTTCAGGTAAACGGCTTCTTTGGTGCAGCTGATCCCAGTGTAATTGCTTTTGTGAGCACATGTGTAAGCATGTAGATGAGTTGCAGGTTGATCTGCTTATGAGGAGCTTGTGCATGCATGTGCATTTCTTGAAAATGAAAATCATCATCAAATTGAGGGTTATTAACTAGACCAGTTAAAGGACTTGCCACTCATCACGTTTTGAATTTTCATCAAAGTGGTTCAAGTTTCAGTTGTAACTGCAGAATAGCCAAAATCATTGGCCTTTTTGGGGAGAGCGGTGGGAGAAAGGAGAATCACAAGCTAGCTCAGAGTAAGGCAAATCAAGCTTCAGGTTAGTTTCATATTCCATTCAGTTTGTTTATGAACCTTATACTTGATTTCTTGTGAAATTCACAGTCCTTCTCAAACAGGAAGATTATATAGGAAATTTTATTTGCTTACAGTGTGAAAACACAAGCAAAAACTGGAAGATGTAAGTGTTTATAACTCAGTATGCTGTAGATTTTTTCACTTAAAACATGGCTTAAAAAAAAAAGGTTAGTTATACTGGTTCTGTTGAACGTTTAATTTCAAACTGTAAAAAGAAAGATGGCAAAGTGTGATTTTGCTGCTGTTTCACTATTGAGAAGGGGCAATATGCTGCAAGAGACCCTTCCTGAAATAAATTCATATTTCAAATACAGTTTTGTTTCTTGAAGATGCTTCTTAAGCCAAATGGATGAGGAAAGAAAAGTTAAATTATTCATGAGTCTTCTTTGACAACTGATCAGTGGGGGAGTCTTCAGGAGAGAGCTGGGGGCAGAGAGAGAGAAAATAATAATAGGCTTTAACTCTGAAAAGCCTTTAAAGCTTCTGTACAACAGTCCCATAGTAAGCTGAGAGTAAATGCAGTTCAGTTGAGATTTCTTCATTAGAAGTACCTGCCAAGGGCTTTCTGTACAATTTTCCTAGTACTGAAGAGCAACACAGGTTTTGGGAAGAGGCTTAAGGTTTTAATAATGGAGCTGTTGGTTTGATCTTGGAAAATGTTGGTCCTGAGGGCTTTATTGCCAAATTTAGAGTTCATACTTATCTTGAATTATCACCTCTTAAAAAATATATAGTGGTAGTGAGCACCATGGCTTCTGCTATACATAAAACCCACAGCTGAATACTAAAAACAGTAGTGTTGTTCATGCTTCGTTTTTTTCCTGTTTGTTTGGCTGTTACTTTTTATTAAAAGAAAAGGGGAAAAAAACCCCAACAAAACAGAAAATTAGAAGAGGGGAGCATTGAGATACCAGAGACCTAGAATGGGTCCTTTTTGCCTGGTATGATTGAGCTTTGTTGTAGAGAGTCCTTCACTGTCCCTGCCTGACCCTTGGCAGTCCTGGGGCTGGGCTGGGCTGGAGAATTGCAGAACGTTATCTTAAATCCACAAAGACTGCTCAGACTTGCTTGCTTAACCTGCCACAATTCTGCTGTTACCTGATATTGTTGATTCATTTCTTCAGCTGGGACATACATATTTTTCCACTCCTGAAATGCACATTTTGGTTTGTTTATCAAAGGAACTGAAATTGGGAATTAAAAGAAAAAATAATTTTTATGCCCAATGTTTCTTCTGTGTGTGTGTCGTGGTATCTTGACCTTTCAGGTCACCAAATCTTGTTATTTTAATTTCTGTCTGGAAGAATGTCTGAGCAGGGTAAATTGAACCAGGAGACAGCAGAGGAAGCTGCAAAAGAGCAGGAGACTGCCATCTCTGAAGCCAACTCAGACAACTGTGTTCTTAATAAATCTGAAAGCTCAGAAGTAGAGGAGGAGAAGCTCAGTGATTCCAAAACAGAGTTGCAGGTAAGACAGGAATAGTGAACAGGCGTGTTAAATATGAATGTGTTGCCACTGCTTTTCCATTTCTGTGAGTTCTTTCATTGTTTATACTTCCCCTGATTTTTCTTATGATTTTGAGACTGTTTATGTTCTTTCCTTTTTAAATTTTTTATTTATTTATTTAGGGTTCTTTTATTTTTCTATAAAATGTTATTTGTTATACCTTTCATGCTCTTTAGGTTTCTTTCCATATTATTACTTTTTCTGAGAAGTTAATTTCTAGACATCTGTTTTAAAGCTTGGTGAGATATTTCACTGTTTTCCCTCTTTGAGGATTTAGAAAACTGCCTTGATCTCATGAATTTACAAGTAATACTAGTGAATAATTACTTAATATGTGGCTTGGTTTGTAGGTGTTACTGCCAACAAAAAGTTGTTATACAAGGCCTAAGAAGGTAATTTGATAAGAATGCTTTATTGGATGAAGGATTTTTAATCCTTTTTGCTCAATCAAATAAAAAAATAAAGGAGGAGACCATAATTTAAGAGGAATTTGGAGAGGGGGAGCATTTACTTAAGTATACTTTTTCTTACATTTTTATTATATGCAAAATTGCAGAATACTGTGTAGAGTTTTTTTCTTATTTATACCTCTTTGTAAAATGAATGAAAATGAGCAGAGATGATTCTTGGTTTTCCCTGCTTTCCAGACTGGGTTTGGGAAAGTTGCTTTTGCAGTCACCAACTAATTTAAAGCAGACAGAAGTTATAACTGCTTCTCTTTTTTTGCTATATCCAGAAACGAGGTGCAAATCAGCAGAAAAAGAGATCCAAGGTAAGGGTCTATCTCTGTTGGAATTGCATGCCACAATATGATGAGGAATTTCAGTTAAATGTCAGTCTACAATCAAAATTGCATTCTTTCATCACTTGTCTAGTTGAGTTTTCTGTTTGTGTTGCAGGTTTTTTTCTTGGCCCCTTCCCCACAGTCCTTTTAAACAAAAGCAGGCATATAATGTGTCAGGCTTCCTTTTATCCATTATAATTTTATGCTGGTTAGCTTGCTGTGTTCATATGTTGACAGCATGCATGCTTCTGTGCGCCAGTGGAAAGCATTCACTCCTTTTGCATTAGTAACTAATGTTTCTGTTGGAATTTTATTTTAATGGAATAACCTTGATGAAAAGAAACAGAGTTTGACTAGCTCCCTATGGGGGGAATGGGTGGGGACAGGTGTGGGAAGGAGCTTCTATAAACAAATAAAACCCTAAAAAACTTCTTTGAATTTTTTTTTGATCTGTAATACACACACTTTATTGTCCATGTTTCTTGGATAAAATACTTCTAGAATGAGGGGAGGGACTCCCAGAACAAACAAACAACCCAGAACAAACCCCAAACCAAATGACAAAAGGAACCCTTGAGTTTGTTAAATTACTTTCAGTATTGGACTATATGTTCTTTGCTGTTAGAATTTTTGAGTGAGTGAACTGTAGCTGAAATGATGAAAGCAAAAAGAGACCTACCACCTTCCCTGTGTGGCAAATGTCTTGCTTCTTAGAATCCTTTTTAATCCATGTCCAAGGCAAATGCATTTTGGAGGGTAATAGTTATCTGGGATATTTTGGAACAGCTGATGTGGGCAGCTTATGTGACTTGGAGTCAGTAGTAGTGCGTTCTATTTTGTTCTCTCTCTCTCTCTCTCTCTCTCTCTTATTTAGTCAGGAGCTAAGGGAAAACTCGTGCGGAGTCTTGCTGTGTGTGAAGAGTCGTCCCCTCGCCCGGGAACAGAAAATCTTCATGACAACCAGGTACACTTGCAATCATTGCTGTTAGCTGCATGGTTGACCTCTGTCTTCAGTTGCATGATTGTGTTACTTAATTGGGCATTTAACAATGTCTTTCTTGGGGGAAAAATTACATCCAACAATGAACATGTTTTTGTGGAGCTACTGGTTTAGCGTGAACTTTAATTTGAAATACTAGTTTTACACTATGTCATAGGGTGTTGTTTGCTTTTTTTTCCAGACCCCCTGAAAATTTCAGCAAATGGAAAAGAATTCAAAAGAATTCAGATTTTAAAATTTAAAAAATAGTAACAATCAAAAGAATATTAATATGTTCTTTTCTCTGAGGCTATCTCTTTTGAGGCTGCACCAAATACAGCTATGAGTATGCTCTGATTTGTGGTTCCTCTAAGACTTCAGTTCATATTAATATCCCCCTTCACATAAAATTTAAATGTCCTTTATTCTCTAAAATACCTTGGTAGAGCCAAGGATGCCTCCTACTGAGTGACATTCATTTTTTAAACTCTTGGTGTAAATTAAATTATAACAAAAACCGTGTATTTGAGCGTGTATTTATCTGTACTGGTAGTGTTGTATTCCCAGCAGTTGGTAGAGTTCTGTCCTCTGCACTCCTCACCTCAGACAATAACCCTGGTGCCAGTCTTTGTAGACTCACTTCTAAAAGTACTCCAAAAAGTAAAAGTTAACCCTCAATTACTCCTTTTTGCTTGCCTAGTGATAGCAAGGCTTAAAAAAACCCAGCAAATTAAAATGCAAAAGATGATGAACAGTTATAACAGCTTACAATTTATGAGATGTTTATGTGCGACTGAAATCAGCCATCAAGAGAGCTTGAGTAAGTGGCTTTTTGTGAGCTTAGCACAAAAATAAAAAATGACATTTAAGTGTACTTTCACACTGTTTCCTCTATTGACTTGAAATGAAACAAATCTTTCTCTCCACTTAGCTCATAGGTAAGGAGAGTTTTTTAATTTTTTAAAATTTTATTGAAAGACCAAAAACGAAGTTGCTTAGCAGCAGGACATTTACATGTTCTACTGCTCTGCGATGATCCTTATCCAGTCAATGGGCAGGTTATTTTATCAGTTGATCTGTTGTAGCTAGACACTTTCCGCTTCAAAATGCGTGGCTATTTTTCCAGTTTTGTTTGTATTTTCTATTGTTTAATGGAGAATGAGAAGACGAACAGTGTAAAATGATTGTATTAAGCATTGCTGGTGGTTTATAGTGTACTGCGTAGGACCTGTACTAAACTACAGAGACACCGGCAGTGTTGAGGCAAAATCCCTATCCTTACACCAGGCAGAGGAGAGGTTCCTGTTTTACATAGCCTTTAGTCTTACCTGCCTGACCAGCCTCAGCAAAGATTTCTTTGACCATCTTAAAATATTTATGGGAGATTAAATGTCTCCCATGACCCCAGCATGTTTTCTAAGGAAACAGTTGATTTGGTGTAATTAATTGGTGGGAATTGCCCTTTCTTGCTGACCTTTTAGTAATGAATGTGGCTCAACTTTGCCATGGAAAGCTGGACCTGCAGGCTCCTCCCTGGGCTGGCTGAAGGATACAGGAAGTTTTATGCCAACCAAATTGTTTTGCTTTCACTTCAGAGGAGAAGTAGCTTATTTTTGGTTTGGAATTATTTTAAAATAATTTTTATTTTATCCTAATGGTTTATAAACCACAGGGAATTAATTATCAGAGAATGTACAGTACTTTGCCAGAACTACTGAGTATGGATTGTACTGCAGACTTGATGTTTGTACTTATATTTGAATACTTGCCTTCATTTTCCTGTATAAGGAAAAAAACTTGTTTACCTGTATTACTTGATCTTGAGTGCTTATCCAATGGTTCACTATGTCCTTACTTAAAAGAAATGTTGCCTTTAATGTTATGCTATAGACCAAGAAGTGTATTACTGCAATTTGAAAATCTATTTTGTTGTTCACTTTACTTGTATCAATGTATTTACTAACATTGTATTTTATTATTGAGAAAAATCAATAAAAATCTAAGAAAATATACAGTAGCTTGCTTTCACGACTACACCCTTTTGTGTGTTTTTTCTATTGCAAATACATCAATATTATGTTCCATGTAAAAGACTATTTACTGTATGCTCACGTATGTGCTTTTCTGTAAAGCTGGTAATTTTCATAAGTGCATTTTTAAGAATCACTGTGAAGTTTAGAGTTAATAGCCCCAGAGCAATATGGCCAGTTACATTTTTCTCCTGTTGAAAAGCTAGCAGCACAGTCACTCTACTCTGGGCAAGGCAGGAAATCAATTATTCTTTGGGGTCATTTGGCAATGGTTGATCCAAATTTCGTTTGAATGAGAAATCAAACTGCCATTTAAAGTGAAAGAAAGCAGGCACAGCATTAGTTCTCTGAGCACAACTGAGCAATTTAGGAAATATTTCTCAATGTATCCTTACCTCAAATGACCAGGAATTCTCACTCTTTCCCTCTGTAGGCTCAGATTTTAGGTAAGACTGTTCAACCAAAACTAATGGAAGTTTTAACAGGGATTAAGGGTGGTAAGTCAGGTTAAATTTTGGGTCCAGGTCTCTGTTTCTCTTTTACAGTGCTTTTCATCTCAAGTCTTTTGTGCCACATTCAAATTTCTCAAAAAGTCAGTAATGATTAAGCTGAGAAGGTAACCCTGTGGCACCTTTATGCTTATACCTTGTTAGGATCTTGTCTTATATGTCATGTGATGGCTGATTTGTAGTTCTTTAAACAATTCAGAAACCTAGAATTTGTAATAATTACAGGAAGCATCTTTTGAATTCATAATGGTTCCTTAAAAACACATCCCTTACTTAAAAGTTTTCTATTGATCTTTTGGTATACTATCTTTGAAGGAAGTGAAGGGAATTTACTACCATTCAAGAAACTCCAAAATTCTCAAGTGTTGCTGAATTAGGTTTTCATTATCAAGCATGCAGGACTCTCTTCTGTTAAAGAAAACTGCTTTACTGGGGTGTTTTGTGACAGCTTTTTTTCAAATGTGCATTTTGCACTACTTAAGCATATAGTTTTCTCGGGTTTTTTTTTTTTTTTTCTTTAAAAGAATAAAACACAGAAGTATACTTCCTTTGATTTTGTCCAACCAGATTAGAATTTCTTGAAATATGTAAATTATGCCATGGTAACTTACAAAGAGTAAAATCTGGGTTTTATTAAAACAAAGCCAATATAAGTAATGTTGTGAGCAGGAAAAGCAAGTTCTTTAAAGAAAATTATAAAAAGCAAACCAGCTTGAATTCACAGTTTTTATTAACTTTTTTAAGCTAAAGCATGTTTCAAACGGATTCATAGTTCTCTGAAATACTGAATTTCTGAGGGTAAAATTTGTGGTACCTTAGAGAAGTTCACTTACTAAAACTTTTTTATTTTAGTCAAGGATTTGTTTAGTTCAAGTTGAAATTGAAAAATCACAGGGCACATTTCCCCCCTTTTGCAAAAGACGCATCTGCATATGCCTTTAAAGATTAATTACCCGATAAATTAGAAGGCCCTCTTGTATACAATGGAGTATAAAATTTGCTGGCACTCTTCTACTGTTAGAGTTGGAAATCTCCATCTACCTGACACTGCAGTTATGTGTGCAAAACAATGAATACCAACCTGCAGACTTTCTAGTGAAAGGAAAAAAGTTTTATTTTACAGATATCTATCCATTGATCATCACTAAATATATGCAGTATTAAATTATAGAATTATTTAAGAAAGACCATATGAAATGCATTTAATTATTCTGTAAAGTCTTAAGGGAAAACTACTGAAGTATAGCATAATACAGCCCCCTTAATAGAGGTTGCCTAAATTTTATAAGATTCAAAGTATTTAAGAAGAAATACCTACTTACCACTAGAATTTGGCCTCTAAGATGTTGTCATTCACCTGGATAAAAAATGCTGTGTTTCAAATGGAAAGAAATGTATCTGGCTTCAACTTTTCTAACTACACATAGCTCAATGCCAACATCACTAGGTTGGCAGCCGTGGGAAGTGTACTGAATCTGGCCCATAATTTATCTATCTTTTTTCCCCAACAGGAATCCATCCAACTACAGCTTTCAAGTTTTCCTAGCTTGCAAGAAGAAGATAAATCTAATAAAGATGACTCTGAGAAAGAAAAAGAGAAGGATAAAAATAAGGATAAAAACAGTGAAAAAAGCAAGATCAGAATGTTATCAAAAGGTGAACTTAAAAATATTTAAATTATTATAATTACCTTTGTAGAAAGGATTGTACATTTTACAAGGATTTATTTCTATGTATATATATGTACAATAGATATCTTTTCATACACTGAGAAAATTCAAATCCTAAAATGTATATGCATAAGAATGTTTTTAATTCAAACATCAGGCTTTAAGTGAAGAAACCTTCCAAACCAAAGCCTTTTCTTAGATTTTATTTGTTTTCTTTAATGTAAAATCGATCTTTTGAATGCCTAATTGTGCTGGTGTAAACATATAAATATAGATGTGTGATTGCATAATAAGTGTTTATAGTACATAAGACATTAATACTCTTTTATCTAGATTATCGATAATATATTGGCATGTAACTTGTGCAGTGTAGGCAATAGAGAGTATCCTCTTCACCGTTGCTTATCTCTCGTAGAGAATTTATCATAAATGCAGCAAGGAAATTCATCCATGACATTTAACCTGCATTGTAATCTTCTATTGTCACCTACCAAAACTTCTTCAGGAAACATGTTTTATCTAAATTTGGTGTTGGTTTTTAAAATTTTTTATTAATCCACGGTATAAAGTTGCATTGTAATCTCCCAAAAATAATCATTACCTACCTGAGTGTGGGTCTGCAGCTGGTGTGCATTGTCATTTGGTTTCAATGGAGCTTTCACAGTTTACGCCAACTTGAGGATCTGTGTATACATTTGAGTCAGGAGATAATGCTGAAAAATTAATTTTCGCTACTGTCACGCATCCCTATTACCTGCCTACTCCCCAGTGTCATTAGATTTCAGTCTTTTAATGCAAATAGTTCCCACTTGCATGATTCCTCATTTGCTGAGTGTACAGCATTTATTAAGTGACACAAAGAGAAATTGATGAATAAAACTTTTCTTTCCTCATTAAATTTTTTTAAATGATTTAAAGGAAGAACTTGGCAGGGTCTTGAATGGCATTGAAGGTTTTCTGTGTTTTTAAATGACCAGCAGATTAGGTCAATGTTTAGTTTTTATGTTGTGTGCTCATTGGAGTTATAGAGAGGAACAATGAATGTTCACCTGATGCTTCAGAATGTTTATCTTTCTTGGTTGAACTCCAAATTACTATTTTTTTTCAGAGCATATTCTTTCAGATTGTTTCTAGGAGGTAAATTTTGATTTATAGCATAGTTACTCAGTTCTGTTGAAATGAAATAAATAAATGGAGGCTGTTTGTTTTTATTTTTCAGATTGCAGTCAAGAGTATACAGACTCAACAGGCATAGATTTGCATGAGTTTCTCATTAACACATTAAAGAATAACCCCAGGTAGGTATTTCCTGTGTTAAAGCTGATATTCCTGAAATTATAGTTGGCAGTCTTTGACTTCTTGTAACTGTACACTGTGTTTTATTTGTTCTGGAAATGGTTATGAGGGAAAATGTAAGGTAGACTGTTAACTGAGAAAAATGCTATAAAAAAAGTCATCAACTTCTACTCCCCCATCCAGTCACCCATTGCTTAATTTCAATTTCAGTAACATCTGATCTTTGTCCTTACCTTCTTTTATACAGCTTTACGTGGTGATTGCAATAATACATTTTAACTATTGTGGTTGGAGAGGTATATTCATGTATATGAATATAAAGTAGCTTTTCTTGAGCAGTGCTGTGCACAATTAAAATCCTGTGCTCAGTGCCAGATTCTGTTCTCAGTATTCCCATAGTTTTCATTTCAAGCTCATCGTTAAATTTGCATCTAAACTTCCAAGGAAAGGTCTGTAATATTGTTATACACTGTAATTTTCAATGTTCATTTCAGTTGGATGCATTAAATAGGTACCATGTAATTCTGCAATTATTCCCAGGAGAACTGGGAATAATTGGGTTCCTAACAGCTTGCATAACCCCTTGTACAGATGATGGAAAGTCCTTTATCTGTTGCAAAATGAGAAAGTTCAAAAAAAAACTAGGGAATGTCCAGCTAAAAACTAAACTCTGTCCAGCTTAGAAATGTGTAGAAATACGTCAGGAAAACTTTTCAATGTTTTTGACAAGGGAGTAGAGGGAAAAGGAGCGTCTGAGACCTTGCAGTGAAAACCAGAGCATTTTGCCTGAGAAATACTGTGGTATTGCCAGCTGGGAGCCATAATTCAAAGGTTCTCCATTTGGTTCTCTAACTAGATAAGATGTGTCCAACTTTCTTGCAGCAATCAATGCCTTGTGGAAGATATGTCTCAGGAAAAATGTTGAAAATTTCTGTGGGTAGCAGCTCCTCTTGTGAAAGATCTAGCTTAGGTGGAAATCTCATATTCCATCAAAAAAGAGTGAAGAAAAGACCAAAGCTATCCGTAGCACGGAGAGTCTTTCTATGCAATGCATTGATTGCAGCCTGTTGTGGCTGGAAATGCTCTCAGCTCATAGAAGAGTGGACTCTGTATGTCAGTGAAAGTGCAGAAAGGCAGGCTTTAGTCTTTTGCAGATGATCCAGGGTAAAAAAGCATGTTTTGTTTTTAATCAAGATGACTGACAATGCTTGCAAAATAGCTTTACAAACATTGTTATAGGAATGTTTTCCTTTAAAATGTCTTTTTATAGTTCATGGTGCAAATCCATGTGTTTCTTTTTGACAGGGACAGAATGATACTTCTGAAAATGGAACAGGAAATTATTGATTTTATTAGTGACAACAAGTAAGTTAAGTTCCACACTTGGTTTATGAAGTCGCATGTGTTCCAGCGTGAGTTGTGTGAGGGGTACACTCCACTCATATGGACTGCAGTGCTCCTGAGGGCTGTTACTGGCACAGTGCAAGAGCAGGCTTCTACTTCCTGCTATGTAGTGGAACTGCTTAAAATAAAGTAAATGTAAATGAAAACCTTTTTCCTTTCATTGTGCTGTAATTGCACTGGTCCTGCTGATTTAGATCCAAAAGTATAATTAAAGCTTTTAGTGTAGAGCATAACCAAATATATTATCTCATGGCTTTTCCTTTGTGCTATGTTATGCTAATATGTTGAAAAGTAAAACTGAACTTAGGTGGAGGGATTCTTGTTACTCTATGGTCTTTACCATAAAACATTCCTGCAGGTTTAAAAATGGAGAGTCAGAATAGAGGCAGAGGAAAAAATTATGCTGACGGGAAATAACCATTTAATAGAGGATAAAAGAAGTATTTGCCCAACTAGATCTTTCCAGAATTGCCCTGAAACTGACCTTTGGAAAAAGGCAGAAAGCTATTGCCAGTGTCTCAGCAAATCTATAGGCTTACTTGTGCAGGGAGTGTGAGTGCATGTGCGGGATTAAGGGATATGTTTCTTCGCAACACACAGCATATTGATTGGATACCATGAAGCGGTAATTAATTCCTTTTTTTTTTTTTCTTTCAGCCTTCTGTAGCAAACATTTAAATATAAATGCATAACAGAGTTTTCAGTGAGATTTTAATCCACTGAATTGTCAAATGTATTGCTATTTTCATTTATTTATAGTTTAGAGGGAAATGTAATTATCAATGCTATTTGTTTCCTTTGTTTCTAGTAATCACTATAAGAAGTTCCCTCAAATGTCATCATATCAGAGGATGCTAGTGCACAGAGTGGCAGCTTATTTTGGAATGGATCACAATGTGGATCAGACTGGAAAATCTGTAATTGTCAACAAGACCAGCAATACAAGAATGTAAGTAACATCACTGCTGTGTTTTTCTTTGTTCTTTTTCTCAAGACAGGAGCTGGTTTGAACCATGACTGTGGTGTAATTTTTATATATATATAAAAATTTCATTTGTTTTTGTAACAGCAGTGAGTGCTGTTTATTGTTTTCTGTGTTGGGAAGAGAGGGCAAGGCTCTCATGGTGAGACTATAAAGATACATGAGGAGAAAGCAACCTAACTGGTCTCTTGTGAGAAAGCACAGTATCTTGGAATGTTATTTTCCCTGATTCCTTAGTTGCCACCACTTTGCTACAGAAGTGAGCTCCTTGCTTTACAAGTCACCTGATGCCATGCAGCTACAGCCTAAATAGCCCAAACATATTTATAAGATTACCTCTTCCCTTGTCATTCAAGTCATTTTCTGCCCAGCCTGATTATTAAGGATTTGGTTTCCCTCCACCACCTGCCACCATTCGTTCCCTTTTCTTCTCCTCCTATCTTGGTTTCACTTCATTTTCCCTTCAAATCTCTCTGTTCGACTGCAGTGTTTCTGTGAAATACAAATACCTTCTGGTGGCTCAAATGCATTGCAATATTCCTCGTAGGTTAAACCTGTGCTGGTGTAGGTTCTGTGCTTCTCCATGTACTGGTTAAAGCTGTATAAGCTAAAACTCTATAAAGCTAACCAAAACATGATATGAGCTGAGGTAATGCCTAATCATCATCACTTTTCCTGCCCAAGTGCCACGTGTATTAAACATAGCCTTCCTGTCCCTCTCTACCTATAATCTACATCATGAAGAGGAAGAAATTACAACTGGGTAATGAAGTTTTGGTATCTCGTATTGGAACAGGAAAACACCATTTGGAAATTGTATACTTTCTGTATTCAATTAGTAAGAGAAATCTAAACATTTGTTTCATTTATATATTCAGTAGCTAGGTGATTTATTTATATCCAATTGCAGAGAGCATTTTTTAAATGTTATTAGCTTCTCCTGTAGAAGGATGGAAGGACTTGGGAATGGTGCTCTGCAGACTGGGATTTGGACTCAGTGATCCTCCTTAGTCCCTTCCAACTCAACTTATTCTGTGACTACTAATTTTGCAAGATCAATACTCATGGGTATTTGTTATTTCACTGAGCCCTAAAAGTCTTCCATGTGAATGTGGTGAATTTAAAATAATGGGCAATTTATTTTAGATCCTTTTCCTGGGCTGTGCCTGAGATACTTGGACATCTGTGAAACAGCACTTCGGCATTAATGTTTTTAAAGGTTTGAGTAAAGCATGCGTTAGCAGTTTATTTTCAGAAGTCAAGGGAATTACAGTAGCTCAATAAAACACTCAGGCTGCAAAGACTTAGCCTCAGGGTTTGATAATACCAGCCCCGTGCAAGGGTTGTCTTTGCTTTTGAATAAGAAAAAGCTTGGTGTGCAGCAATCTGGTGTTCAGTTTTGTGCTGAAAATGAGTCCCCTCTTAAAGGAAACACAGTCAATGATATCTGAATGCTCTTTAAGCATTTCTCTCTCTTCTACAGCCCTCCCTTTTACCTTCACATCAGTGTCACTTGTGTAGTGCACCAACTGCTGCAGATCATTCCTCACACCATTGCCTTCTACTGGTTGACTTGATAATAGACTAATACTAACACATTAGTATCTGTAAAAGCCTTGCTTTGTTGTGTGGCTTTTATGTCAGAGATCAGTAGCACTGCAAGCACTGTTGGAAATGCTTACGTGGTGCTTATGGACAGGACACTGAAGCCTTCTTCAGTAGTCAGAGATTTATCTGAGTGCTCTGGTGAAGCTGTGGCTTCATGCATGGTGGGAGTGAGCAAGCTAGGCCATTTCCTGGGTATGAACTGCCCTTCTTGCAAGCTCAGCAGGCAGGATATAACAGACCAAATGGCCTTTTCAGCTGTGGTCCTGCAGACTGGAGGTGAGGCCATTAAAAATTGGTGGTGACACCATTCCTGTCTAGATATTCCAGAAATAAATGCAGGGCTTTGCCCCTCTGTTGTCTGTAAGTACAGCTGTTTTGTAAGCACCACGTAAGCTGCAAGCTGCTGATTTCTTCCCTCTTCAGTGATGTGGTAGGTAACTGGATTATATGAAGTTCGTATTGCCTTGTGCTTTTTCCAGTGTGTTATTTAAATTATTTTGATATTTCCATAAAATAAAGCTTTTGTGAAGTGGCTGCTTCTTTTCATAACTAGAGGAGATGGCATGTGTTTTTTAAATGTCCCTGCCTCTGACAGAAAATAGTTTATTATTTGGCATGAATAAGGGCTGATGAGATTTTATTATTCTCAGCAAATATTGTGTAAGTTCCATATCTGAAAGCGTCCAATGTGATTTCATGTGTTCTTCATTGCACTGCCCTCAGAGGAGACAGTTTTGTGCAGTTTCAAGTCAACAACAAATACTGGGAATGTGTTGACTCCATTAATTACTACTTGAACAGTTCCAGAATACCAGGGAATTTGAAGAGCATCATAAATGCTGTTCAATGTGGTTATGTTGTGCTCTAAGCCTAAGCCTTGGTAGCTGTATGTGAATTTATGGAGAGGCCTCACAGACAGGATGTACTAAAGATTTGCATTTTGGCAATAAATTAACTCTTTATGGCATGTTGTTTCCGAACTACTTCAGCTAGTGCTGTGGAGAGAGAAGAATATTCTTCCATATTTAGGAATTCATAAATTTTGCACTGGCTCTGACTTCTGTGTATGTGTGCTTATTTGAGAGGAACATGTGACTCTGCAGTGTTGCTCTGTGGGCTTGAATAAGCACCTTGTGTTTATTTCTTTGGCTGAGTGAGGGTTCATGTCACATCTCTGTTCCCCACTTGCAGGCAATGAATTCTTCCCTGCCTGCAGGTGATGAGTTCTTCCCTGGCTCCAGGCAGTGACATTCGTTTATCCTGTTTAGCAGAGACCTCCTGTGCTCACTGCCTGCAGGTGCTTGGAGATGCGAGTGTCAAAAGAGTTAATGGTTTCGAGATTAAGGGACTGGTTGGAAAACTCTGGTATCAATGCTCCTTATGGGTGCCTTGGAAAGGACTAGTGTGTGGTGTGTCAATCAGGGGATAAAGCATATGAATGGAGCAGATCGGGGCATTTCTGTGCTTTCTTTAATTGGATGTCTTAGGGCAATGTGGATCCATTTTTATGTATCTATGCCAGTGAAGTGCCTACTTTATGGAGGTTTGGAATATCAGAAAGTATATCTTGAAGAAGTTGTAGCTGGAAGAAGAGCTGTGACTTCTCTGTTCATCCGTGCTGCTTTACATAGAGGAGAAAAGAGGTGATAAGATATTCATTAGGATCTGAATCTCTAGGAGTGCAGTCCTGCAGCTTTCACGAAGTTTCAGTGAAGTCTCTCTTAAAAATACAGTCAGACAATAATGGCAATTTTTCAGACTGAAGAGTATTTATAAGAAGAGCTCACTCTAAGAATCTAAGATGCCTTTTTTATTATTATTTTATTGGAATGTGAATGAGGCCTGCTGTTTTCAAGCTTTTTCAAGAAATGAAATTTTAAAAGACAGTGGGGACCTCAACCACCTAAGTGTTCGTTGACTTTAATAAAGTTACAGTAATTTCATGCTTATAAGCGGCACCTTTTTGACTGAAGTTTTCAGCCAACCGCAGAAGTATGGCTTTTCACCCAGTGCAGCTTATATATGGACAAATTCCAGTGAAATGCCAACCCGGATGCGCGAGATGGGCAGGCAGGGAGCTGCCGCGGAGCCACTGGCAAGCAGGCAGCGAGCCTTTGCCACTTTCGTGCAGCGACGCGAGGCACTTTCGCGTGGTGAGGCGCTGCCACTTTTGAGTGGACGTGGGGGGCCGCTGCCAAGCAGGCAGGGATCGGTGTGGCAGCCAGCACCAGGGGCAGGCGTGCTGGGGCCCGCGGCACGGGGAGGGTGCCTGGGGCTGCATTTGAAGGCTTTGCCGGTCTGTGAAAACTCTTTGCAAATTGAGCACCTGACAGCAAACCCCGCGATCACACAATTCTGTTACTAACTCATTCCTTTGTTGAATATGGATCCTTGCTTAAAAAAAAAAATCAATTGCGGCTTATCACCCGGTGTGGCTTATTTATGGACAAGTTCCGTGGTCTTCCTGGCTACCCAGAAGTGTGGCTTATAACCAGGTGCGGCTTATAAGTGTGAAATTACTGTAAGTCTCTGTATTCTAGCTCTCATTAGAGAATAGTGGATTTAAAAAACAAATTTTCTTTTCATATGACTTTTTAAAATTAAATGTCGTTACAAAATCCTGCCTAATTAAATCATCTAGTTTTTGAAATCTTATTCTCAGCCATATACATGAGAAAAATTGATTAGAAAATGAAGGAGGATTTTGTTGTTGTTTTGTTTCTATAGTCAAAGAACTCAAACACTCCTTAAAATGGGAAGTCTTCCTTGCTCATTATGAAATCACTCTTGTGTCATCATTCTAATATATATATTTGTCTGTCATCTATCTAAAGATATACAGAAATGTATAGGGAACTTAAAACAGTGAAATAGGGTATAAAGAGAAGTTTGGCATTGAGGCAATATGTTAGACAGGACATCCCTTTTTGGAGCCAAAAAATGTGTACCTGCCACCTTCTGTTCTGCATATTCCTCATAATTCCTGTCAAACAACTAGAAGTACTTCAGGGTTTTTTGCAGAACTGTTCATATTGTGAGATGTATCAGTTCAATCAGATAAATTGATTTGGTTGTCTGTAGCTATGTGGAGAAATTTAGTGGAAACGTTTGGTGTGCTTGGTAAATTGGAAGGGTTTCATTTGGTTGATATCATTAGCCATGTCACAAGCATGTCTGTACCACAGCCCACACATGCATTCATCTACTTTTCTTATATAAACATTAGTGGTAGGGCTCATCAGAACCAAGAAGGTAGAATGCTTATGATATATAATACTGTGTTTAGGCAGTTTCATATATTCTGAGGGTGTAACATAGCTATTATGAACTTCATACCATTTCTCACATCCTCAGTTCTGACTATTTTATTTTTCAGGAGCATTTTGAGTTATGATTCTTGTGATGCATGGATTTTTTCCTACTCTTAATATTACACTGCCTCAGTTGGAAGGTGTTTTGGTGCTTTTGAGATGCTTCAAAAACTTGAGGCAATATTAATCTGTTAGGTGCATTACAGGAGTTCCTTATAATCTAGAAATTAACTGTATCAGCAGAAGGAGACATCATGTTGAAGTTGTACTTTGAATAAGCTTTTGTAGTTTGGCACACAATTTCTGTTATTCTGCCTTCTCTGTGTAAGAGTGATTTGAATCAAAAGCAAAGAAGAAAAGTTGTCATTGGGTTTCTATTGTGTATTGACTGAGTGATCTTGCTGTAGATAACATCTATATTATACGAGGTGTGCTGTGACAATTTCACCATGTTCAGAGTCTGAACTTTTGTACAGGATCCTACAGACATTCTTTAAATGAATACTTAAAATCCATGTTCAGTAAAATGGCATTCACTGAACTTGGAAATTTCAATGAAGAATAGATTCTAGAATTTCTTTTACCCAAGGGTAAAGTGCCAGGAATATTTCCCTGAGATACCAAGTGTTACAGCCTTCAGAGCATGCAGAAAAGAATGCCTTTCCTCTTAGGGCATTCAATGTAAATGACTTTCTTTAAGCCATTGTTTGGATGGGACATTTTAGTGATACAGGAGTAGTGACAAATGTACCTGAATGCAAATACCTTTTTTGTAAAATCTCAGTCAGAGTAATTTGATGTTTGCCAGAGCATTTGAAGAAAAGGTCTGTTACGCTCCCTGTTATAAACCAGAGTAGTTACCTTGCAAATGGTTTGCTTCATGGTGTTATTCCATCTGCATTTAAGCAACTTATGCTGTTCTTAATCATCATATATGTACTGAGAGGAATGATCTCATGAGAGTAGAATTGCTTTTATGAGCCACATGACGCATGAAAATGTACACCAACACCCTTATTTCCTGTTTTATTATTTTCATTGGAGCCTGGCATTATATTTTTTTCTTCAAGGGACTATGGAGTCAGAAGACTTCTGTTTCCTTTTGTAGTTACCTCTTTTCCATCTTCTCTACAGAACAGTTACTCCTTGGTTACTAGAAAATAAACAAGAACTGGAGATACCCACATGTCCCCTCTGGTTTAAAATTTCAGTTGCTCAGTTGGAATTATGACATTCTGTGCTACAAATGTGTAGAGAACTAAAAGGGTGCATAGTAGATATATGCAACTAAAATGAAGAAGCTTGTGTAGGTGAAAATAATACTCTAATTGGCTGTCACTTTATGGTTTAAGATGAACGTTATGTGACAAATAATTTAGTAAGAACATCAATAAAAGAGAAATATATAATAAAAGCTTTGAGATTATGTAGCTACATTGTAACATGTACCATTTAAATAACAGATTACATTGGTTTTCATAGATTTTAGGTTTTTTCATACAAAAATAGTCTGTTTACTTCAGTTGGGGATTCAATTATTAACATGATTAGAAAAAACCTTAATATTTATTTTGTTAATGATAATTGAATTAGCCTTTTATTTTCAGCGAGCATTCTGTCATTTTAGTAATATTTCTCTTTTGCATGAAAGATATGTATGAAAAAACATAGATACATAGTACACTTGAAGTTGAGTTGAATTTGACCCTTAAATACTGGCTTCATTCTTTCTTCAGTCTAAGCTGCATATTGGACCCTTAAGAAATTCCTTATTCTGTAAATGAGATGTTAGAGTTAATAAACCAGTTCTAATAGCTCCCATATTCAATTTTCACCTAATGTAATTTATTAAAACTAAATTCTTTATAATTAAGGTGGACATGGGCTTTTTACAGTTGTTCTATACTGTGATGAAATACTAGTTAAGTGTTAACCAGAAGATATCCATGGTATTTCTTCCTCTATTCTTTTTTCTTTTTAATCCATACCACTTAATAGTATAAGTTTTATTAAACCTAGAAGGTTACTGTCACTTGCTTTGTGTGGGTAGATGGAAGGTTGCCCAGGAAGAGTGTGCTGTGGAATAGCAAGTAGGTAATTTGGTTGAAGGAAGCTCTTTCTTGCATGAGTAATTAATCTTTGTGCTCATTCAAGCTGTAGTAAGAAAGTGCTCATTAATTGAGATGCTGTTTGGTCACTTACACTTTCATATCACTGGGGAGACATCTGAAAATCTGAGATCTGTGCTTTCTTCAGAGGTAACAGTGCATCAGTGATAGGTGAAGTAATGGTTTTGTATCTGAGCATTTCAGAAATAAGGTGATTACATTTGAGCAAGTAAATTCTAGAAATGGTTTAGATTGGTTATATAATTGCCTTTAGTTCTTCTGTAGCCTGCCTCATTTTTAACACAGGAAAAAGAACTCATAGAAATATTAAAAGTATTAGGAGTTTCGAGAAGTCTTTGTCCATTGTTTCAGCTTACTGCTTCCAGAGTGGCCTTTTAAGGCTGTCTCTGACAGTTTATTAAAAACAGGCCCTCTTCTTCAGGCCAGTGTATGCCTTCTGATCTGTGAGTCTTACTGCTAGAGAAGGCAAAATGTTTGTGGCATGAGGCAGAAGTCAGAACACCATCAAAAATTTGTTATGTTCTTGTGTGTATATGTGAGGCATTTCAAGAGGACTGATAGTTTCTTTGTTACCCCGCTGGTTTTTGGTGAACCATCTTCAGTAGTCTTCAAATCTTGAATTTTCTTCCTTTTTCTCTGTTACATGTTAATTTTATCTTCTGAAATAGAAAAGTGTACTTTTAAATAGATCACAGCAGTTATGCAACACTGTAATTTTCAGCCACTTACAGAATATGCCACATCCTTAAAATCAGATATTAATGAATTCCATAATAAACTGTGCTAGCATTTTGAGCCTCTATTAGTTGGAAATAAATTGGCACTGTGCAAGATGTTCAGTCTCAATAGACACCCTGAATATCAAGAATTAAATCCAACTGGGGAGGGAGGAGCAGAAGCAGGTCGCTCAGTAAAGAAATAATCTTAGTGTGTACTCAGGAGGACAGCAGAGCATTTTGAAGCTCTTAAAACGGTCCCTGCATGAGAGAGGATGTTATGCTCCTCCTGTGTCTGTCAGAAGAGTTGGTACTTACATGTGCCCTTGGCCTGTAGGCTTCTTCTGTGTTCAAAGCCTGTGTTCTGGCCCAAGGATCATGGACAAAATATTGAAGTTTGTACTCAAGCAGATGCTCAGGGAGCCAAGAAGTATGTTTTTGCATACATATCTTAAAAAAGGATGATTTTCTGGAAATATGTTTTAGGAAAGCTTGTGAGGGTCATGAGTTGTGCAGTAATACCTCAACATTAGATCAGAGTTTTTAAGTATTGTGTCTCTGAAATGCCTCAGGATCTTGCCCCCTGCTTGGTCCACACAGAGCATAATTTGGAATGAAAAAGATTCCTGTAGCATCTTGATGGATGTGCAAAAGTGACATAATAAAACCTCATAGTCACTGAAAGAAAAATGCTTCCGTGAAGCATTCCTGCCTTTTTTTTTCAGTCCTGCCAGGTTTATTTGCAAGCCCAATTAGAGGGGAAGAATGCCTGTCAGAATAACTTGTGATTTTCCACATCCCTGTTTAGTAATTGCTGAACATGTTTAAAGGCCGGCTGCTGTTCTGAAAAAATAATAAAGAATATATGGTCTTATACTGGGGAAAATACAGCATTTGGTTTTTTGCAGATTTTTTTCTTCCTGTGCTAAGGAGAAGGCAGCACCTTGAAGAACTGTCTTGTGCAGAATTGATTTTTCTTTTATAGCTTTTAATGTGCTTTTACATCGTAACAGAAGTTCTTAGTGACTCATATGATAAAAGCAGTAATCTGTTAATGAGGCATTTACCATCAAATGCTTGCAATGGCATCTTGAGTGGTTTTAAGTTGTGATAATATAACTGCACTTTAATAATTATCTACATTTAAATTCCCATTCTAGCTTTTTGAAACCATGTTTTAGCATCCATCAGCTCCTAAATACATAAAACGTATTTGAAGGGTGTAATTTCAGGCCCTCATTCTTGAAAAATGTTGTTCTGATAGAATTTAATCCACTAATTTAAACTGATGGGCTGGAATTCTGCCTTTTTCACTGAGTTGGGTGATGAACCTTTTTACAGTGATGATATTTGCTTCCAAGTTCTGTAAATGAACTCTCAGAATATGTTCCTCTGCCTCCATGATAGAAGCAGGTATCTGTACTGCATCTAAGAGTTTCATCCCTCAAGATGTAAAGCAAATAGTTAGTAATGTTTGCACAGTTTTAATAGGGTAGTAATGCAGAACCCTAGGAGAGCCTAAAACCAAAAAAACACACAGAGGCAGATGCAGTAGATATTCAAGAACTAGCATAGCAGTAAAGGCCACCATACTGTGCCACAGTGTGCCTTCAAAATAGAGGCCAATGTGATGTTGGACTGAGCAGTTTCATTAGACAAGTGTATATAACAAGAAAACATGGTTGAACCATCAGAGCACCTGCATAAGAGTGCCCCAAATCTTCACAACTTCTTTGAATCCTGTCTGAAGCAGTGGCTCTCTCCAGCTCTTGCCACTCCATGGCTCTCCTCATGGCCTCCTTCTGTAAAATCCCTTTTTTCAATTATTCATTTTCATTGCCAGATGGTGATTCTGAGAGTACCCTGGGTGGTGTTTTTCCCATTCCTAGCCCCATTACCCTACCTATTTTTTGTTTCTTGTTGCCATTCATTCAGGAGAGGAATATTAACATGCTGTCCCATGTAATATGCATTAAATGAACATCGCATTGCAAATGCAAAGTTCAATTTTTTGGGTTCCTGCCTATCCAGTGATCTCCCCTTTTGAACTTGCATTCCTGTGTGGAGTTCTTTCAGACAGCTGCTTGGCTATTACCTGTGACCTATGCTTTTGCAGATGACACACACTAAGTGCTTGCTAGATTTTTTAAACTGCATCAGGCACTGTAACAGCAAGCCCATCTTTTCCACACCTGGTGAGGCTGCTGCTTTTTTTGAAAGGCATCTTGCAACAGCCTATATGCTGTGGGGTTGTCAGAAATATATGTGTCATAATAAAGATTTATGTGCTGTATAGAAGTCAGCCCTGACAATACCAGACTCTGTTTAATACCTTACTGTTTGTGAGCTGTGCTGATGCGGTGACTGAGTCTTCAGAATTCTAATACTCAAAGCTTGTGCTTGTCTCTTTCTGTTTGGCCTTTTGGTGTAGAGTCTGTGCTTCCTGACTTTTAGAGAGTTATTTCAGAGCTAATTAACTTATATTAAGTGAGTGCAGGTTTTGGGTTTTTTCTCCGTAGTATTTAATTTCTTATTTCTGTGCAAATAGAGGTCTATGAAACTGCATTAGTTTGCTTGGCAGACTAAAGGAAATGCCCTATTCCTTCCTTAGTCTGTGTATCATAATAGCTATTACCATTATGTAATATGTTTTTAAAATACGTAAGTTGATTAAATAGTGAATAGCTGGTTAAGGTAGCTAGGGCTTGGGTTTTTGTTTCATTACCACTTACAAGGACTGACTCAGAATCAAAAGCATTAATTGAGCATGTAATGGGGAATTCTCCTTAAAGAGTCCATGTAACAAATATGCCTGAGGGATGAACTATTTTCTGTCATCCAGAGATGAGTTGAGAGGAACTCTACTGAACTGAATGGAAGTAGCTCACATTAAAATCACCATAATGATAGAAGAGAAAAAAATCATTTAATACCATCAAAAGATTGGGTTTTTTTTCCTTCCTGACACAAAGAAATACTTTGCTGCTTACTCTAGCTTTACCGTTTCTAGAATATAAACTTAACTGTAAGGAGTGAGTTCTGAATAGTGCATTTGGGGCCTTGCTTAAATAAGGACTGCCCATAGCTTTTAAAGAACTGTAAAATCAGAAAGGAAGATGGCAAACTTATAAAAGAAAGAACAGACACAAGAAGCATCTAAAGGGTACTGATGAAGATTTGTTCTGCTATAGATTTGTTACTGTATAACAGATTCAGTGTTTCACAAAATGACAGCATGGTTAAGAATAGAAGGATTCTGGAAATCATCTAGTCCAGTTCTTGGTCAAGCAGCACTGCCTGAACCCAGTTGCCCAAGACAATGTCCAGGACCATACCTAGGATGCAGACTCCACCACGTGTCTCAGCAGCCTGTGACAGTGTGTGGTCACCCTTACAATGAAATAATTCCAAGCATGGAAATAAGAAACTTCACCCATACCTTGAAGTGACCATTATACTATTCTGCCAGCACAAAAACGAGGCTGAAAGATCTGATATGATCACTGTCTGCCTGGGAAGGAGCACAGCCAAGAGAAAGGGGAACACAGTATTGCCCTGAGATTTTACCTGGGTATTGTCCCCAAGTCTGGACCTGATACTGCACATAAGTATGTAGAAATGCTCCTGAGCTAGGGAAAAACATTGGGTAATAGGGTTAATGATGCCTGTAACATACTAGGTCTGGCCTTTGGTTAAACGGATCACTTGAAAAACAGTACAATAATTTCACGTGTATAAGGTGCACCTTTTTGACTGAGGTTTTGATCCAAAGCCAGAAGTGCGCCTTACAACCCGATGCACCTTATATATGGACAAAGTTTGGTAAATTGCCAACCGGAAGTGCAAGCCGGGCCAAGCTGAGGCGAGAGCTGCCAGGTGCAGCCAACAGCCATGGGGGTGGGGGCGGCTGCCCGGGGTGGGGGTGGCCCCGAGCCTGCAGCTGCCCCGAGCCAGGGGGCTCCAAGCCCCCGGCTGCTCTGTGCGGGGGGAAATCCGAGCCTGTGGCTGCCTCAAGCCGGGGTAGCTCTGAGCCCGAGGCAGCGCCGTGTGGGGGCGGAGCTGAGCTCACAGTAGTGCGTGCGGGGGCGGGGCCGAGCCCATGGCTGGGCTGAGCCCACATCTACCCTGAGCCTGCGGCTGCCTTGAGCAGTGGGTGCCTCCAGCCCGCAGCAGCCCCGAGCCCAGCCAGTAAGCCCCATGATCTTTGTTACTAATGTGTTACTTTGTTGCGTGAGGATCCTGGCTTGGGGGGGGGGGGGCGGGGCGGAGCGGGGAAGTGCTCCTTATAGGCTGTCACGCCTTATATATGGACAAATTACGAGGACTCACCGGCCACCCGGAACTGCGCCTTATAATCGGGTGCGCCTTATAAGTGTGAAATTGCTGTAATCTATTTTTAGTGTGGGGAGAAAAAAGAGATTAGCAAATGGTCTAAAGTGATGGGAACAGACTTTGCAGAAGTTCGCAGATGCTCAGAGATTATTGGGAAGATTCTAATGGTGGAATTTTTGGGTGCTGCAGGAAACCTGGAGATACCCTACTAGAACCTACCTGAGTATCGAGGTGCTACAGGTCTGGGTAGGATAGAGAGGAGAGGCTGTCTTGGCCGCTCAAAGGGTCTGTAATCTGGGAGTGAGAAGGGGACTGCTCAGCTGCCTGAGGATGCACTAAATTACACTCAGGTCAAGTCTGTTAAACATTTCTAGTGCCTGATCAAAAGCTTTACAGGGAAGGAAGAAATATGTTCTGTATTCCATTCAACTACATTGCCAGAAAGGTGACTAAGCTACCTGACAACTGTTAGGAAATATGAAATGAATTTATGTACACTTGTGGTCTTATGAAGTTGTATTTTCAGGGCACAGATGTTTTGCTTCCATTCATATTATTAAGAAATAAAAAACTGAATTATTAAAAGGTTACATAGATAAAACCAAAACAAAGTAAAAACACACCACATAAGCATCTTTTTACCCTGTGTGCGTTCTCCCTCCCTTTGTGTTCATTTCTGAGCCTTTAAGGTATAATTGGGTCATTCTTTTTTATTTTCTCAGTACAGTCCTCAACTTTAAAAAATCCTTATGATTTAAAAGGTATTTCTTCCTTAAACAAATATCAAAGCAGGCTTTGATATTCTCAAGACATGCACTAATTCCATGAAGGGTAAATAAAATACTGAATGGGTTAAATGAAATCCTATCTTACAGGTAGACAGCATTGCTTGTAGGCAAGTATTTGCATATCTTTTTTCTTGCACATGGCTGTGACCAAGTAGATGGGTGTATTGTTATCCAAGGTCAACCCCTCAGTATAGTACAGGTATTGTAGGCTGCTTTGTATATGATTTCAATTTTTTTTGACGATATCTAAGTAGTGAGGAGTACTTGAGTTAGTGATAATGCCTTCAAAAGTTCTCAGTGTCTCTTCAAAAAGGCTGTGCAAGTCCCATTTTTAAAATTTTTGAAGACGTAATTTAGGTATCCAGTGTTGTAATGGTGAGGAAGTTTCCAATTTCTTAATGTGTTTGTAGAAATAATAATAATTGCAAACCTTGCTTTGACTTCAGTAAGAGCTTAATTCATGCCATACTAAAAATAATCTT
Organism: Sialia sialis; assembly: GCA_009812075.1. Classification (NCBI taxonomy): domain Eukaryota; kingdom Metazoa; phylum Chordata; class Aves; order Passeriformes; family Turdidae; genus Sialia; species Sialia sialis. Next base: position 3,660,348 of record VRYO01000406.1, read on the forward strand.
GATAAATTCACTCCCATACATGCATGATCACAATCTGATACATTGTGCTGATTACTAGTGGCGGTATCAGCTAAAAAAGCTTGAATGAGTAGATGTGATTGTTATTAGTTTAGGAGTAACAAGAGATTAATTCACTGCATCTGCTGTATTACTGTAATTATATACTGTTGGTATATTGACACTACACTACATCATACACAAAATTGTGCATTATTTTCTTCATTTTTAAGTAGTTGATTCACCTGCAAATTCATAAGCTAATGTAACAGATTTCCCCAGAATAACCGCAACGTCTGTAGTTCCTTACAACAGATGCATTATGCTGTTAGAGGGAACTTTAAAGCTGTGAATGTGGAGTTTACACTGGCTTCCATCAGTGGAACAGACCCAAACCTTTTCAGAGTCAACCTTTTCTCTGCCTACGTGATTCAGAACATTTTGGTGTCACTTGCTGGTTTTAAACACTGTTTGCCATGTGTATCCTAATATTTTTTATTTTTTATTTTTTTGCAATATGTGTTAAAAAAGAAAATGCATTAGACAGTATTAAGGAGAAAAACACAAGCATATGTGTGAATATCTTCTTTAAAATAGTTACAGTAATTTCACTATTATAAGCCGCACCTGAATATAAGCCGCACTTGAATATAAGCCGCACTTCTGGGTAGCCAGGACGACCACGGAATTTGTCCATATATAAGCCGCACCGGAATATAAGCCGCACCTTTTTTTTTTTTTTTTTTTTTTTTTAGCGTGGACACATGTGCAACAAAGTAACGAGTTAGTAACAGAATCAAGCCAGTGCAGGGTTTGCTGTCAAGTTTCTCAATGTGCAAACATTTTTCACAGACTAGCGAAGCCTTTAAAGGCAGCCTCAGGCGCCCTCCCCATGCTATGTGGCCCGGCACTCCCGCTCCTGGCGCTGGCTGCCACGGCGCCCCGCCCGCTCAGCAGCGGCTCTCCACACCATGCGAAGCCGGTGGCTCGCCCCCTTGCTGCGCGCTTGAAGCCGGCTGCCCGCCGCCTCTGCGCGGTGGGAAACCAGCTCCAGGTCCCCGCCTACTCAGCTGCAGCGGCTGCTTCTGGCGCCGCGTGCAGCCTCGAGCCGTGCCACTGTGGTGCCGTGGGCAGCCAGCGGGCTGCCCTGAGCTACACCACTGTGAGCAGCCCTAAGCCGCGCTGCCGTGTTGCCACGCGGGGCCCAGAGCCGTACCATCACGGGCTGCCCAGAGCCGCTCCGCTGCGGGCAGCCCTCAGCCACTCCGCTGCGCTGTCACGGGCGGTGCCGAGCCGCGCCGTCCCGGGCTGCCCAGAGCCACGCTGTCCCGGGTGGCCCCCAGCCGCTGCGCCGCGCCGTCACGGGTGGCGCTGAGCCGCGCTGTCCCGGGCAGCTCCGAGCCGCTGCGCCACGGGGGGCTCCGAGCTGAGCCGCCATGCTGTCACGGGTGGCCCAAGCTGCTGCGCTGTGCCGTCACGGGCGGTGCTGAGCCGCACCGTCCCGGGCAGCTCCGAGCCGCGCTGTCCTGGGTGGCCCCAAGCTGCTGCGCTGCGCCGTCATGGGCGGCTCCGAGCCACGCTGTCCCGGGAGTCCCCGAACCATGCCACCACTGGCTGCCTTGAGACGCGCTGCCTTGCTGCCACGTGCTGCCATGGGCCGCCCCGAGCTGCGCCGCCTCGGGTCCCACAGTGCCCGTGGTCCGGGGCGGCCTTTCACCGGAAATTTTCCATACATAAGCCGCACCTGAATATAAGCCGCACTACTGGGGTAGGATGGATTCTTCAATGAAAAAGGTGTGGCTTATATTCGTGAAATTACTCTAGTCTACATTTCTTTCTACTGATGATTTTTCTGAGGAAAGCCTGCAGGTTGGTGTGCCTGAAGACACTTATTGGTGTGGTATCCTAAATCTCACGTGACAGTCTTCTCTCAGGCTTTGCATCCCTGTGAACTGAACTGGTCATGTTCCTTGCAACCTTGCTGGTAACAGTGGCTAGAGCTGCAGAGATGGCTAAGAGGGGTGGACCTTCTTATGGTTCTGAAGATAACTCTTGTGCTCTGGAGTGCTCTGCACATTTACGGAGTCTCCCTGCCCATGCAAATGTCTTTTCACAACTAGAGATTGATCACCTACTGGACTTTTATATGAATTTTATTAACAGGCACACACTGAAGCATTTATTTTGACTTTTGGTTTGATTTCCTCTTATGAAAACGAGAAACATTTTATAAATAGTAAATGAAGTGAAAATGGGATTTCAAATTTCAAAAAATTCTGTGAAGTATGAAAATCATGTTATTGTTTAAATAAGTCAGTAATTGGAGGTGACTTTTTTCAAATTCTTTTCAAGCTTTTTCTCTGTCTAATGGGTTTTTTCCTGAATTTTAGAGTCTAATTAATTTTTTTTTTCTTTGCATATAGTTTATTAGATTCTCAGTAGATAATTTACAGAGCTAAATTTTACACTGATGTTGCAACTGCAGAAATTATGTTTGTGCTTTAGGTGTAAAACTAGAAAAACAGCAATTCTCAGATAGTCCTGTGCAAGCACAATATTTGAGTGAATGAATCTTCATTTCTGGCTGCACAGGCACAGTGATCATTAATGGGAGCAAAGGGAGAACAACCCACCTAGCAATCCATTGACAGGGCTTTGTAGCCTTTCTGTTTGAGGAAACAATGAATGACCAATTAGATTATGAAAGTACTATGCGGAGAGCCATGGTCCTCTGGGTTTTCCTAAGGAAGGCTAGTAGGGCATCCGGAGAATCTAGTGCCTTGGACTCTAATAGCTATGAATTGTGGTCAGAGATTTCTTGAATTTTCAAAATCTGTGGAAATTGGGGTATTGTGTTTTGTTGCTTTGTCACAAAAATGCAAATTGTGAGCAGAAGTGGAAGTGCTCAAAATTCATACAGAAAGAGAGGCGGGATAGCTGGTGTGTTCTGGTTTAGGGGACAGGTATTGCCAGAGAAAGGCAGGAGCTTTTCCTAAAATGGAGAGTGAAGATCCCCTCCCTCTCAGTTTACTATAATTTGGAAATTAAGGAGCTCTCAGGCAGAAAAGTATGAGTTTAGGAATAACAGTTTTTTACTGATATATCTACAAGACAAAACAAGGACATCAGCTATGAAAAATCAGCGATAAGGCAGAACAAAACTCAGTCTCTTTCCCAGTCACAGACACTCTTCTCCATGTGGTCCTGGTGGGGAGCAGGGCGGGTCCCTCACAGCAGCAGCATGGCAGGAGCAGGGAGGCGAGGCAGGGCCATGTCCCAGATGGGAGAGAGAAGATTCCACTCACCGTTCCTGGGTCCTGGTGCTCAACACTGCTCTCAGAAGCAGGAGGTGGTAGCAGTGCAGGGGTGCAGGCAGATCCAAACCGCAGAGAAGAAAAAGACTCTCTCTCCTCCACATTCGAGCCGGGGAGTGAGTGTCCCCCCAGGCAGAGCAAAGCAACCAAACCTCCAACCACCCTGACTCCTCAAACCGCCCCCCCCTCCGCTCCCTCCACCAGCAATCCAGCCAGCCCCCATCCTATTCCTTTGGCTTGAGCAATTAACAACTCCAGCACCGCCCTGCTAGCTCTTTAACGTGATAATGGAAAAAATTCTCAACTTTTTTACCAAGGGAAAGAGTAGATCCCCAACCCCCAACAGTGTGCTTTGCTAGTAAATTTCTTACGGTTTATTACAAATGTTTCCTATATATCTGACAATGAATTATTATGGACTGCAATTATGGCGTGAATATGTGCTGTGTTTTCATTTGAAATCGTTAATGCTGTAAGAACAAAATGATTGCTGATTTATGCATCGAATTTAATTTTATGTTGTGAAATAAGATGAAGCTGAGATATTTTTCTAAAGTTTGTAGAGGACTCTTATTTGCAAAAGCACTGACTTCTTTAAATTCTGCCTTTTGATTTCTTCACCATTGCTTCCATTGATGGAAGTGGAAGCTTTGTGGCTTGTTTGTACAGGTCTCTAGACACGAGCATCTCCTACCACGACTGCTGTTGGCAGGTCTTTCAGCACTGAGCTTGTGTTTCCTGAGAAATCTCACTGTGTATTGCTGCTTTTAAAACACAGTTTGTGCAGTAATAGCCCCCTCAATCAGGTGATAGAAGCATATGAATGTGAGCTCAGTTCTTGAGGCCGCTGGTCACCCTGTTGATGTGGCTGGGCTTAAGACACTGCAGATTTAAAAACTGCAGCCTTAAAATATTACCACTCTAGGAGTGGTGCAGGCTGGAGTGTTATTTATAGACAGTTACGAGGAATTGGCAGTGACCAACTTGGTCACAAAAGTCGCTTCTTAAAGTTCTCTCTTTGCACAAGGTGAGAACACGGAATGGCATCATAGCAGCTTATAAACCTGAAAATGTTGAGCCAAAACTCTGGGGTTTGGCTTTTAAAATAAATAAATAAATAAATAAATAAATGTACGAGTTTAAATCAGTGAACTAATTGATCCTCTATGATTTGTTTCGGAGTATTTTTTCCACTTAGTGGTGATGAGATAAAATTTTATTTAAGCAAAACATCATCAGTCCCTCCTTTTACTGGTTTTGCTTACTAGGAATGAGGAAACTCTTGGGTGCCTGGTTTTGGTTTGGTGTTTTTTGACATTTCTACCAGTTTTTCATTTCTTTTCAAGATGAATAGGCTTCATGAAGCGGCAGTGTTGCCAGAGATTCCAGCTACTGAAAGAAGCAAATTAAAATACAATATGGTAATTTGTTTTCCCTGTCCTTCAGTCACAGTGAGGAGAGTCTAAATATTTCAGTGACTGAGACTTTGGATTCCCATTCCTTGCTACACAACAACAAAGGCTATTTTTAGCAATAACAGTTAGGCACTGATACAGCAGCCTCAGACAGCTACAGGCTGTATCTCACAAATGTTAACTGCTTTTGCACTGAATACTTCTGTGAAAACAAAGAGCACTGAGAAATAAAGATCAAAGCAAAACCAAAAGAAATATTTTTTTATTGCTATGTTTTACTTTGCTGGCAGACCAGAGCAAAGGTTTTCTGAACATTTAAAAGATGAAAAAGGTGAAGAATCCCAGAAGCGATTTATCTTGAAGCGAGATAACTCTAGTATTGATAAAGAAGACGATCAGGTTGGTTCTCGGTTCGAGAGTTGCTGAAATTTGTTCTATTTTTGAAGGTGGGCTGACTGATGTTATTGTTGTGCTTTTGGTGTTGCTCTCCTCCCGCTCTGCCCTTTTGCCCCTCCCCACCTCCTTTGGCACATGTGGCACGGAGCCTCAGCGTGGCATGGAGCCTCAGCGTGGCCGCTTCAGCCGTGGAAGTGTGTGGGTTTGCATGGGTGATTTGCTTGGCGCAGGACTTGCTGCATGCCCACGGGAGGGGAAATACCAGTAGCTCCAGGCTGTGTGGAAGGCTGTGTCAATTGTGTTCCTCAATGTCTTGCCTAATTATGGCAGTTGTTATGCTCCCTGTAGCTTCCTTCTTCCATTGTACTCATTCAGAGTTGGATTTCATTATGGACCAGTGATGAACTGATTTAGCCCAAAAAGGAGAGAGGGGGAAAAAAGTGTAAAAAAAAAAAAAAGCCCCAAAGATGTGATGGTGAGGCCAGGTTGATTTTTATTATTTTTTAAAACCATCCTAAATTACATTTTGACCAAAAGTAAATGAGGTTCATCTTTTACTTCCTCCTCCTGTGCCCTCACCACCTTTTAATGTCTGGGTAACTTGCTTGTGCATGTACTGTAGCAGACATTCTCCCCTGTATTGCCTGTGCCATAACACTACCTTAACTTAGGAGAGTAGGGGAGCACCAGGGAAATGTGTGTGTTTGTGCTTCCTTTAAAAGCAGGTGTTGTGCTGTTTCAATGCAGTGCAAGCTGTGTATGTGGAAGAGATTAACAAAAAACAAAACAAAACAAAAACCCAAGAAAACCAAAACTAAAAAAACACCCGACAACAAAGGTTTCTAATGTTATTTGCTTTTATGAGAAAATTCTCACAGGTAAGAGAACAGCGTATGCTTTCTTTGCTAGGGTTATATTTTTTGAGGAACTAACCAGTGAGTCTCTTGTTGCCACTTCCCTTCATGCTTTCAGTAAAGGACTGTTTTTGTTGTGGTTTATTCCACTCTTTTTTCCTTGACTTTCAGTTGTACATGTCAGCCTTGCCAGTTGTGCTGCATCCAAGATGGCTTTGAAAACAAGCCCCAAGCAATTTAGGGTGTGGTGAACATGGGGATCAGTCAAATGAAAGCAGCATCACCCATCTCACGTAGTGCACAGGTGCAGGGGAGAGAAGGACCTGTCCTTGAAACCCACTTGTCAATACAGAGTTTCCCAGCTGGGGCTCATCTCCTCTGTTCCTTCCCATGGCACAGACATTTCCCACACTGTCATTTATCAAGAGGCAAAAACAGCCCATCTTTTCCCAGCAAAACTTCAGTAGAGGGTTCCATACAGTGTGAAAATGGTTAAAACTGTTGTGCTGAATATCTGGGACTTCTACTTGCACACACAGACTTTGTGGGTTTCTTCATGGTTTAGCTCTTGCAGCCTAGTGACCCTCTTTCTTCCTTGATTTCTTAGATAGCCCACCCCTGCCTGCCCTCCTGCTCCTCACAGCTGGTAGGAGAATCAAGAAATGTTAGCAGTTGAGAACGATGACACTTAGACCTGGGGTGAACACTACCCGATTTTAGGAAGGCTGGTCCACAAAAGCTGTACAGAAAGCCTCCTTTTGGCCACCTGCTCTATGAACGCATGTGCAGTATCTAACTAGAAATACTCAAGTGCTCATCTTGCAGGTTTCTTTGTGCAGGAACGACAGCTATCATTTTCGTGCTTAATTTCTTTAAATGAACATTTATTATTCTCAGCTGACAGTTACTTAATCACAGTTTTTAACAGCTCAACTTATATAACCCTCCTGGTTTTCTTTCTGCTCAGCAAAACAGAATTCTTCCATTTAGAGATGACAGACGAAGTAAATCAATTGAAGAGAGAGAAGAGGAGTATCAGAGAGTGAGGGAGAGAATATTTGCACAAGATGTGAGTAGTTATTTTAATTGCCTCTTTAGTGCCATACCTTTGCTGGTAGTCAGACAGATTTGCCCCCCTCCTACAACAACACTGCAGCTGGACTTGCCTTGTAGAACTAGAGGTGACAGGGAAAGCAGATTGGCACAGAGGGTCTCAGAGGAGCATTAGAGGTATGGAGGTTGGCTTCTGGAGAGTGAGGTGATAAGAGTTGCAGGGAGAACGGCAGAGGAGAGATCAGGCCCATCATGTTGTCTGGGGAGTGCCTGTCCCGTTTCTTTGAATGTTCATGTTCACATGGCCTAGGTTTATCTCTTTTTTACTTCTCTTTTGCTAGCTGAAGAGCATTGATTTAAATGGACACTCTCAATAATTTCAAAGAACTGTGTTATTTTGTATTTCTTTTAAGGTGCATCAAATCTTTTTAAGTGTCCTTCTGCAGAGACTCCTCAGGGTTTTGGTATTTTGGGCCGGTGCTGTACCATCAAGACAAACAAAGAAACAATGAGAACAAAGAAAGGGCAGAGGTTAAACATGGAGTTGAATCATTTTTGTTTAAATGACTGATTAAACTATACTTCTACCATTAGAAAGAGTCAGTCATGCTGTTGATGATTTATTCTGAAAGGAATAAAATTAAGCTGGCATTAAAATTCTTGTCCTTACCAGAAGTCAGAATTTGCATGACAAGGTATATTGCTAAGGAAAATACTTAAATCTGAAACATCTGTGAGCAATACCTGATATTCCTGGAAAAAAAAGAAGAAAATCACAATTTGCTATAATACCTTAATGATGAGGTAATAAAAGGAAAAAAAGAAAGAAACAAGTCACCATTTTAATGTTTTATCTCATTTCTCAGTGGGAGCTCTGCCATTTATGAGGAATATGGGAATAAACCCAATTAAAATTATTTTTGAAAATCATACCTGTCCTTTTAAATTAAAACTGTTTATATGTTGCATAGCTAATAGTATTATTATCTGGTTTAGGAATTGCACTTGTCCAAGTTGGGTTTTTTTTGGCAGAATATACTGTATAGTTTTAAGATGTGTGTTGTTTCACTTGCTTCTTAGTAAATAGCTAGCTACATCTAAATGTCTTTAGCCTCACTTCTTTCTTGGCTGAGATGATTTCAGTAAAAGACCTTCAGTTTCTGTTTTGCCTTCAGCATGTTGGTCTGATGCAAATACTATCACATGGTAGAATTGCCAAGTTGTTTAAGAGCTGCAAGAGCCTCTTTGCAACAAGTTTCTTTTATGACATATAAGAGGTTTTTGCGCATTACAGAAGAGTTTGTGCAAAACAAAAAAATATTTGGGTCTTGAAGCAGAGTTCAGATGGAGCTAAATTCTAAAAATTACCAAATGGAAGTTATTACCAAATAGTCCAGTTTCTATCACAAGCTGCAGCTAGAAATGCCAGGCTAGGAAACAGGGGTGGTTGGAAAAGCAGGCTGAAAGTGGCTTCATAGTGTATTGCTGTTGTTACCTTTAAATATTTGAGTTCTAAAAACAGGCAAGTGGTGAGGATTTGAATTGCCCACAGCAGGAGGCTGTTGTGGTTCATTGGGTTAGCATTTTTGAGTGGCAAGACTTAAGTAAAAGTGTGCTTCGTGGCAGGCATTTTAAATGGAATTGGGAGGGAGCATTTTTAAAGATCAGCAATGCTAGCTATCTCTCCCTCTCTCATGTCCACTCCTTTGCGCTCTCTCTCTCTCTCTCTGCCTCTCTCTGCTGTTGTAGGTGTTAGTGAGCATCATAGTGCAGTGAGTGAGTGAGCAAGCTGTATGTTTAATGTAACAGCAAGCTTTGTTTTAGTTGAACTTTTTTGGGTGGAGCACACCTTGCCACAGGTATTTGTAGAGATACAAAGTATTTTTAGGGTGATTGTGGTGGTGGACAATGTAGTTTTTCAATTTTAGGAAAGAGAGAAATGGCTTCCTGTAATAGATACTTTCTGCATGTAAGACTGTGTGAATTTTTAAGGCCTTCTGCAGTCATTAATTAATCTAATTCTCCCCAGGTTTGTGTGAGGTAGGTACCTAAGCTTTGTTACTCTGCAAATTACAGATATAGAAGGAGAGTCGAACAGATTAATCATGTGGTATTTTTATTACCTCTATACTATTTACACTGCTATAGTCAAGCCTTTATCAGTGGCTTGCTTATGAATCAGCAAATGTATCTTAGCAAATGAATCTCCTCTAATTAGAGTATGCATGAAGAGAGCTTGCCTGGGTGGTCTTCAAAGGGCAGCCATGAAGATCATTAGTACTGCTGTAACTTTTGCATCCAGCAACAACCCCCCTCCCCCCCACAGACATGTTTTAGCTACCCAAAACCCTTTAGATAACAGCTCAAGAGTCATAAAATTAAGCAAAATTTATGAGGAAAAGGCAGTCTGGTTGTCAGGGCAAAACATTTCATGCATGTTTCAAGTACTGTGAAAAATGTCTTAACCCAGACCCCACATAAAGCTTGCCTGTCCTTCCTTTGATCTTGCAGGACTCTAGTGCACCAGATCGCTTCATTTCCAAGTGGGAAGGTTTTAACAAAATAAGTATATTCATGAGTAATGCCATTATTATTATTATTATAGTTCTTATGATGATTAATCTGCTCTTAGTTTAAATTATACTTTCTGTCAAGTTTTTCATCTGCTATGTTGGCTATTACAAATTTTGACAAAGAGGGCTGGAAGTTTTAATGACTCCTGTCTTAGCAAATGGCAGGGATTGAGAAGCATGTTAGTTTTATATTTGAATAAAAAGGATTGGTGAAGAAGTAAATCGTTAATAAACATGATTTTTCCAGCTCACTGAAATAAGAACTGCAAAGTGCACCTCGACTTTTTCAGGCTGCTAACAGTAGAAAAGTGCAGACTAAGAGCTCTGTTACGCTCAAAAACTATTTTCAAGGTTTTTGGTTTTTTTATTGCAAAACTTAAAGCCTTCTTTTTAAAAACATGCATTTTACTGCCAAGTACACTGGAGCAGAGGACCTGCACTGTCTGGGTCTTGCAGAGAAGTTTCTTGTCTGCTTTAGTTGTATTTGGGAAGTTGAAAAGTTACTGTCCAAGAAAGACAAAGAACAACATACAGGAGTAAAAAAGTTGTTCTTTCCCTCTGTGTAGATTTAACAGAGAATCCCAAATGCATGCATAAATGATACATGATGTTTGGCTTTTAAACATGCAGAAACTTGAATGTAAAGGCCAGCAATCAAATTACATGGGGGAAATTTTATTCTTCAAGGTTCGAGCAATGTATAACCTCATGAGCCAGAGTCACTTTAGGACCTTTCACTGTTCATAAATAAATTCTCTGGGAATCATTCTGTAGTCACTGAAAAATGTAGATTTTTTTTTTTCCCTACTTACACAAAGGCTGGAATTGCCCATGGCACACAGGAAGCTTATTACAGGAAATACACCATGTTGTTTATTGTTTGCTGCCAACTGTAGTGTCTATTTTTCACCAAGGGTTGTATTCTGAAGGACCAGATCCTTTAGGTACAGTAAGTCATGATTCCTGTCGTTAAGAAAACTCAGAGAATCTTTATCTTAATCTCTGATTAAAAGAGAAACAAAAGAAATATATGTAAACGTGGTTTCAGCCTGTTCTGTGCCTCTAGTGTGAAAAGATTAGGAAGAAGAAGGCTTAAAATTAGTAAAAACAAATCAAAGGCTCACCTTGTGTTGGCCACCATAAACCTGTAGGTATTTAAACTCCTCTACTGGTGTACAGAGACTTTCTTTGTGGCTGCAGGTCAAATAAAAAGCATTTAGTTGAAAGCCTGAGATCTGTCACATCTTGTTAACCTGAAAATTACTATCCGATAGTGTCCACCGAAGGATATTGCTGCATATTAATAGTTATCTGTGTTTGTTAATGTAATGAAAAACAGGAGCAGCAACTCCCAGTATATCTAGTGCACTGGCAGCACTGATGCACATTTTCCAGTTGAGACTTTAAAAGGTTCTTGGAAACTGGAAAAGTGAAATGCTCATTTCATAAATAACAATTAGTTCTACAGAGCACCCTAATGTAAATCTTGCATGCAGAGAGCACCAAGGACACTAACTAATAGGTAATTTTAGATAATTTTTAGATCTGTTAGGTTTGTTGCCAGTATGTTTAAAGGGTAAACAGGAGTCAAGTGTTTAAAAGATTTCTTTGATAACAGCTGTGCTGTGTGTTTAAGCTTTCCTGGTGCTTTAAATTGAGCAGTGTTGATGCTATACCTCAGGAAAGTGAGTCCTGACCTTGTAGTAGTTAAACTTCTATCCAGAGGCTGCTTAGCCATTTGATTTTTAACAGTAAGAATAAAATAATAAAAAGTGCCTGTCTTCTCTGCCTCTCAGCCTCACACTTGTCTGAAGAATAGTTTCCAGGGATTGTGTGGCATTGTGTCAACATCATCAAAACCAAGAAGACAAATTGAGTGCTTATTATGGACTCGGATTAAAGTCTATAATGCACTTGATAGTGGTTCCCATCAAGACACTGAGAAGGAAACAGACCTTTCTGCTTGCTTGATATTTATTCTGCTTTATGCCCCAGTCTCTTTAAAAATTTAAATCAAATAAATATAGACAAATGCATTACAGGCCCCTTTACTTTTTTTGACTTTGTGGGTACACAGTCTAGTACTCTAGTGTAACCAAAGGTTTTTCTGTAAGAGTAGCTGTAATCCTGTGCTCTGTGATGTGACTGCACAATGTCAGTGCACAGATGTCCATCATGAAGCTCAAGATGAAGACACAGCCCATGGCTGTGGTTGTACAAGTCCGTAGGATGACTTCGGTATGCTTTTCTGGGGCTTTTTGCTTCAGCATAGTCAGATCATGCTGAAGTCTGCACATTTGATAATAAATACATAAAATGAGAGAAGACACACTGTTGTAGTGGCACAAAGGATCCCAGTGATTTTAGGTGAAACAATTTGTGTCTTCTCTCAGCCTGTAATGGAACTCTAGGTCTGCTGTAGCTGGTGGGAATTTGGTTCCTGGCAATGGAGAACTTGCTTCTGATGTCCTGAGTCTTCATGCTAAGGAGAAATGTACTTGCTCCTGATGCAGCCCAGTGCCTTGCAAATTTAGCAGGAGTGCAGGGTGGGAGCTTGCCTGGGAAGCCACCGAACTGTTAAATGTTCCCTAATGTGAATTCTGAGTGGGTGAATTACACTCTAATGAGAAATCATATTGCCATCTCAGGGATAAATTTCTCCTTCTGTAGATTGATGAGGTAGCACTAGCTGTGGTGGCAAGGTAAAACTTTGTCCAGGCATCATCTGGAGCATTAAGAATAAGCAGAGTGTTGCTTCTGGTGTTGGCCAGCACTCTTTTGAGTGGGCCATTAGCTCACCCATTTCAAAACAGAAACCTCCAAAGTCTCTGCCTATCCCATACTGCTAAAATTTGACACAGTTAATGATGGCATTTGGCATTTTATTATTCGTTGGGCTGAGTCCTACTGTTATAAAAGTAATGGGCATGATCTCTGGTGCCCTCCTCCCTTTGCCTGCCTTTTGTTTAAATTCAGTGCAAGTGCTGACTGTTCTTTCTTCTGCACCTGATTGAGATATAATCCAGTGACAGCTATGAGGCATTTTGTGTAGCGAACATGAAATAGGAGGGAAATTAAAAAATCAAGGGGGTAGAATTATTCATGGGAAATTGAGCACAGCTTCATTTCTTTGCATAAAAAATTAAGTCATTCTGCAAGCATTATACACTTGCCCATAGAATTTATTTCTTCTGAGCCCTTTACCTTTTTTTTGAATCTGAGTCCTCCAGCAGATAGCCTTCTTGCTATGATTGTTGTTAATATTATTATTAAGAAGGTTATTATAATTTTATATCTCAATGTTCCCTCTTCGACCATAAAATATGAAGTCACACTCTAAGTACTGCAGTATCATCTCTCCCTTTGAGGAATTTTGTCAATTCTGCATGCTTTCCTTCTATTTGTCCTTCCTACCTAAAGCTTGGTGCTATCCTGCAGTTTTATTTTGAGGTGATAGGCCAGTCCAGTGGAACTTTTTATTATGCAGGAAAAACATTTTTCCCCTTCAAATTGCCAGTATTTTGTACATAGGGCCTTCTTCAGATGTCACAACTGAGAAGTTTCAGTTTGTTCCCAAACTGAGACACCTCATTGGCAATGTGTTGTAATGCATGGAATTTATTTTACTGGCCTGACCTTATTCTTGACCATTTTTCCCCTCTTGTCTTCTGCAAATGCAAATGATGCATGAATTGAAATCCCCTTAAACCTCAGCAGGGGTGGTAATTCTAAAATCAAGGAAGAAATTGGAACAGCAGAGCATATCTAGAACGTCTGATACAATGCCTTTTTTATTTTTCAGTCAGTTTGCTCCCAGGAAAACCTTTTTGTGGAAAACAGGTAAAAATAGCTTTATTTTGTGTGTGTGTGTTAAACTTAGCTGTTTCTCTGATTTTTTTTTGTCTATCTGTAGTTCTGTAGTCATATATCCTAATAAATGTAAACAGTAAAGACTGTTGAGCAAATTTGCAGTCCATGCTATCTGCAGTGGTGCTTTAAGAGGGGTAATAGAGCTTGCCTTGCAGTGTGGTATGTGAGCAGACAAAGTGTTACTGTTGCTTTCCTGAGGCTTTTGCGTTTCAGTTTCAAAAGCAGATTGTGCGAGATAGGAGGAGCCACCTAAACTTTCATTTCAAGTGACCATTCTGTCTCTGGAGTGTGTTTAGAATATAGCTTACTGATCTTTAAAAGGCACTGTAGCAGTGGCTGGATGCAAGTATTTATGAAACATCACACCTGGGTGTCTGTTGTTTAATCTGCTGTCCTGTGGGACTGAGCAGCAGCATTGGCATCACTTGTTGCTTGTGAAGCCTCACAAGTTCCATACAAGTTCTTGCTTTACTGCTGCTGTCTAGTAATGAGATGGTGATATTTGAGCTCACTGTTACTTTGCGTTGCTGCATGATAGTTCTTGCAAATGTTATTTTTGTTACATTAAATCCACTCAAAGCAAAACAGAAGAGGAAACTGTGTTTGAGATCTGCAAAATATGAAGTGTTGGCTCCATAACAGCTGTAAAGAAGCTTAACTCTATTGAAAATCTTAGACATTGTGTACGTACCTTTATGGCAGATGAGGATTTTAACCAAAAGTGGGAATTTAATTGGTGAGTGTTTGAGCAGTGCTGACCCAAGTCTGTCCTGCACTGGTTTAGAAACTGTTTATGACCCCCTTATATAAGGAGAGGCTCTCTGTCACAGTGTTTTCTTCTCTGTCCATCCTTAAGTCTGTCAGATGCATTTATGTGTGATGCTGTTCCCATAGAAAATGACTCCACAGTAATGGACACTTCTGTACTTCTCCCTTAGGAGATCATAACCACTGTCATCTAACCACCTCATATTCTGAGCACCAAGGGTATTTCCTCAGATGCTGCTTCTGTGTCATGACTATGTAGATATATTTTATCAAAATATATCAAAATTGCAACAGAAGAACCCCTAAAGCAAAAAACAGATGCTCCCATAAACCTGTTTTCCCTCTCAGGAGAGATTGGTGCAACAAAGATGACACAGTTGTTCATATTTCCATGTCAGCATGGAAAGAACTCAGAGGCTGCACTGCTAAGGGTAGGGTGGGTACTTTATGGGATAAACTATGGACTCCATAGCCAGGCCTCCTCTGGTTTATGCATTCAATCCCATACCTGTGTGCAGGAGAATGTGGTCAGTTCTGGTATTTGCACATGGTTTTCTGTCCTGTTTCTATTTTCTGTGAGGATGCCTACCCAAGTGGAGACCACTAAAAGGCCAGGTTGGAAATTGTACTGCTTGCACTGTTGCTGTCCTGAGGGAGACTTCATCCGTGTTCTGCAGAACACTGCTTTTTCTTGCTGCATGCCCTACAGCCTTCGTTCAGGCGAAGCACTTAAATTTGTACTTAGCCCCGTGCACATGAGCAATCTAGTTGATTGGCTGTGCTGAAAGTTAGGTGTGTGTTTAACTGCTTTGCCTTTCTTTTTTGTCAGAGGATCTGAGTGTTTGTCTGAGCTGCAAAGAATTCCAAGTGGCTTACCAAGTGACCTACCAGTATTTTGCTGGCTTGCATTTTTTATGTTCTTATCAGGTGATATTTTAATGAATTTTCCTTTATAGAGATGTATGGTTCCTTAGCTTCTGAGAATTACCTTGCTTAGTAGCAGGAAATGCTAAATGGCCCTCACCCTCCCTAGGTTGAGGGAGGAGGGGGCAATTTTAGCCTTGATTCTTTAAAAAATTGAAAAATGTATCTAGAAATCAAATAAAAATTTTCAGATCAGATAAATTTTAATTACCATGGTTTTTAGCATAATCTTTCTTTTCATTTTTCAGTAGGCTGTTGGAAGACAGTAGCATATGCAATGATATGCATAAGAGAAGACAGCTGTTTAGGTTTGTATGAATTTCATTTCATATTTATTTCCCAGTGCATCCCACTTGTGATTCTATCTGTGTCCTTGACATGTGTGGATATGTCAATTTTCTAGTTGGAAAGGAGTATGGAGAACAGCATTCTACCCCACTCTTCCCATGTTCTGTGAATGCAGAGGTAACAACAGGACTCTTTTCTTTGGTTCACTGCCTCAAGGAACCACATGAGATTTTCAGCTGCCTGGCTGCTCAGACTGTGACTGTGGTGGTAGCTCATTTTTGGTGGAGCATATATGACAGGCACATTTCATGGATTAGTGCCCAGACTGACCTTTTAACCTTTTGTTGCTTTGTTAAAAGCTGAAGTAAAAGTACATTGAGGCAAAACTGATTGAAGTTCCCTTATCTGAAGTATCTGTGTTTCGAAACTTTTTTCTGTTAACTTTGTCTTCCCAACTCCCATTCCTTCCACACAGAGAACATTCAGATGCATCCCATATCCCAAAGAGCATCCCAAGCCAACAGGAAATCAGTAAGAGTCAGTCCCTGTTTTCATGGTGTGTTCTACTGGTTGACACACTGAATCAGTGGAAGACTGAATCTGGTGGTGACAGTGTTCTTCTGAGAGTTTCAGAAAGGTTGTCTTCCCCCACCATCAGCTCCCACATGTTCAGTTCAGATCAGTCAGGCTGCTTTAAAAGTTAATCAGCTGCCACAAGAGGAGCAGAGGAGGTAGAAGGAATGGATGCTTTCAGGAGTGTGCCCTTCATCTATTAAGGCGCATGGACAGCAAGGCAGATATGCGCTAGATGTTTGTATGCATTGGGCTTTGTATATGTCACTTCAAACCTACATAATTTATATTACATAATTTTTCACTAAGAGGACAAATGGATCTGTGTGGAGAAAATTTGATGCGTGCTTGCTGAGTCTGCATGTCATCACAGCAGCCACAGGAGATGGATAGATTGCACCAGATAAGGAATAGTGCTGGAGCATCTGCTTCTGCACCCCATGACCACAGGCAGCAGGCAAAAAAACTTCCTCCTTTGCTTTG
Organism: Sialia sialis; assembly: GCA_009812075.1. Taxonomy (NCBI): domain Eukaryota; kingdom Metazoa; phylum Chordata; class Aves; order Passeriformes; family Turdidae; genus Sialia; species Sialia sialis. Next base: position 3,676,856 of record VRYO01000406.1, read on the forward strand.
GATTAGCCTTGATGATCTGAGAGTCTTGGTTTGGGCATGCAAGACTTAGGAGATGTCTACGCACACACACCCTTATTAGCTAATGTCTGCTTGAGTTTGGGTAACTAAAAGAAATTTTTTGCAACCCAAAGCCACAGAAAACAGGGATACAATATCATTCTGTTTCTTTCCCTCTTTTTCACAAGCATATAAATAGAATTGTTAATTTCTAAGCATGAGAGTACAAAAGAGTCTGTAAATAATATACTTTGGGTTTTTTTCTTTCCAATTAAATCTTAAAGGGTTATTTATTTTTAAAATATTTTTTTTTGATTTGTTGCTTCTGTGCTGTTTCTCTTCATGCTTTCCCACTGTGTGGGTCTAGCAGTAGTCAACAGTTCACACTGCTGGTCATATCTGAGAGAGGCTCTGTTACAGGCAAGGAATGCAACATCCTGATCCCATCTTTTACATGCTTCCTCCTTCATGTTCCAAGAGACACAGCTCAGTAAGTTCTCCAAATAAAAAGCAGGAAACAAGTCCACAAGGAAAATGGGGACCCAAAAATTTAAATAGCTACAGTCCCATCCTTTTGATTCGTAGAAATAGCTTTCAGCCTGCAAGCTATAATACTATAATATATGAAAGAGGAGTGGAAAATGTCTTTTAAAATCCCTCCAAATACAGTATTATGAGCATCACTTGGGATAACAGTCATGGTGTACTAAGCCATGGTAGGCATTTTGGTTTTGTCATTTTAGCAGTATAGTGTAAGTAGTTTACCATAAATAAGCCAAATTCTTCTCCAAATTTTGATTACAGAATTTACTGTGTTACTACTCACAGTACACTGGGTACTCTGCAACTGTTCAAAGACAGGCAGCCTCTACCCAGAGAATTTCATGACTGTTTTATGCAGAGGGGAAAGAAAATAAACTGACTTGTGGGTCTGTAAGTGAAGCATTAGCAGTGAAGAGATTGGGGTCACACTGAGAGAACACATTTAGGAAAGGATTTGGATGAGCTCACAAAGCTGATAATCACTGGGAGCAAGCTGCTATAGAAATAGGGATATGAAGACAAAGGTAGAGTGCAGGTGAAGTTGGTGAGGAAAACATCATAGGGGATGGACAGCAAAGTGAGAAGTGGTGAAGGGCTTGCTGACGGAAGAGGACACTCAACAACCAACAGAAATACTTCAGTGCTGCATAATACTGTTGTGTCAGCCCCATCTGGTAAAGGTCTCTGAGGAGATATCCAAAAGGGGAGGGTGGTAAGTGCTGTGCATGTAAAAAGAGTATAGCAGTGATTACATGCTGAAGACAGATAAGTATGGGGGTCAAATCCCATTTCAGAGCTTCTTTTGTAAAGGCAGAGTATTTCCTTTTTCTTTATAAAGGTCACTGTATGGTACCTAAAGGTGGACTCTGCCTTGACATGGTTTTATTTGTGTATAAGTCTTTGTTTCATGATATCTGTAGGGGTAACAGAGACAGCATTGGGAAGACATCTAGCAGTCGACAGAGCAGTACAGAGAATGAATTGAAGTGGACAGACCACCAGAGGCCATGGAGCAGCACAGACTCGGACAGCTCAAATCGAAATTTGAAGCCAGCCATAACAAAGACAGCCAGTTTTGGTGGGATAACCGTCCTGACAAGAGGAGATAGCTCATCAAGTAACAGAAGTACTGGCAAACTATCTAAAACAGGTAGCTAGTACTATATTGGGTTTGCAGTGCTTCTTGTTGTGTGATGTTAAATGGCTGTGCTGGTGCTTGTGTGAGTATGGTCTGTCACAGAATGGTTTGGGTTGAAAGGGACCTTCAGAGACCAGGTAGTTTTACCCTCATGGTTGGACTACATGGCAGGTCTCTCTGTGGATGCTAGTCTCTGGGTACCTGCTCCTGAGTTTTTAGTAATCAATAAAAAAATGTGGTGCATGAGGTTTGAAAATCATAGGAAAGGTAGGCTTTCCCTATAGTATGTGCACACACTATTTGAACACCATCTGCACTTGTAGCCTGAAAAGGTAGTACTCCTTTCAGAGAAAGCACAGATTTTACCTTTTTATTAATCTTAATATTCTTGAGTTGTAAATAATTAAATATCAGATATCTGAGGAGAAATCCAAGAACATTTTTTGTCATTGCTAAAGTGCACTCCATCTGTATTTTGGAGTACAGCCTCTGCCTTGATGGTGGCAGTTGAGGGTGTGGTGGAAGCAGGCAGACATGGTGGATTCACAGAGGTCCCACAGTCTCTCAGTTTTCTTGTTCAGTTCCCACTAAACAAAAGCATCCTTTAAAAAGACTATGAATCTGGTGGGAATTCTGCATTTATTTGCATTAACTTTACAAGTACATTAACATATGAGGGAGTCACAAGGTCTGGATCCAAGAAATTTCAAGCTATGCCACTTAAGTATTCTCTTATACTTCAGGTTGAAAGTGCATAATAAATAATGAGGCCATCAGATGATTCCATGAGACTGGTTCATTTGATACCTATAGTACAGCACAAATGATAATCAATATGTAGCACTCAGTGCTCTTTCAGCTTGAGTGTGTTTTATGGATAGTACTTAATTTACACACAGTTTATCAGACCTGAGTTGGTCAGATTTCATTCCTATTCCCCAGATTTTACAGTAGCTTTTGTGTGGTTCAGGATTCTGGGGAATGGAGTTCTCAGAATATATAAATAAAACCATTGACATAGTAATTACAGTAGTTTCACGATTATAAACCACACCTGATTATAAGCCGCACTTCCGGGTAGCTGGGAAGACCACGGGATTTGTCCATATATAAGCCGCACCCGAATATAAGCCGC